>KB310677.1:65825-91660 GCA_000328365.1 Capitella teleta
GAGATTATATGGACTTATAGACATAATTACATGTAAAATTGTGGATTTCAATGCATGGGACACTAGAAGGGCTGCTCATGTACTGATTCCAAGTGTTAGAGATGTGATCAGGAACTTAGAAATCTAAAAATGTTGGCGTCGTGTGCCAGGGGAAGAAATCCGGCATTTGAGATTATATGGACTTATAGACATAATTACATGTAAAATTGTGGATTTCAATGCATGGGACACTAGAAGGGCTGCTCATGTACTGATTCCAAATGTTAGAGATGTGATCAGGAACTTAGAAATCTAAAAATGTTGGCGTCGTGTGCCAGGGGAAGAAATCCGGCATTTGAGATTATATGGACTTATAGACATAATTACATGTAAAATTGTGGATTTCAATGCATGGGACACTAGAAGGGGTGCTCATGTACTGATTCCAAGTGTTAGAGATGTGATCAGGAACTTAGAGATCTAAAAATACTTTACTTATGCAGTCAGCAGGTCAGTCAATGTCTTCTGTAGTGTCAGAGGAAGATGCGCCGAGCCTCCATCTAGTCCATGGACTCAATGCTTAGTTACTTATGTTGTAATAATTACCTGACTTACTTGGATATTAACACTTAACCAGACCAATAAAGGGAACAAGATCGGCGCTAGAAGTCCTCAAAATAATGTAATCCGTCCCCACTTGAACGACGATTCGAATTTTTCTGTAAAATTCAAATGTTGCCTCCTTAAACTTCTATGGGTTGTTGTAATATGCATATTCATATTGTGGTTATTATAGTGGTTATATTGTTAGGCAGTTTCGATCTAGCGATTTGCCTGATGTGGCATATCTGACAGGGTAAAGTATTCTCGTTAATTGTACATCATGATTCATATATCTTCTATAAAATGGTTTTATACGCGTACGGTAGAAGTTCAATAGCATAAAATGCCCCTCCAAAACCATGTGTTGTGAGTTTATACCCCGATGTGATATGTTCCTGTATTATCGCTCTCTATCTGACAACCCTCACCCCTCAGCCTGAGGCTTCAGGCTTGAACATGTTGACTGGTTGGTCAAGGGATGCAGGAGTGTGTTTTCTAGCCCTAAACTCCCAATAGTAGCACTGGCACCAACCCTGTACCCTCAGGCTTAGCTGACATACTACAGGTAGTACAGCGAGACCCACGGGTCCATGGACCTCGCCCGATTTATCTGTGCTACCTCAGGCTATAATTGAGTGCACAGCTGCTTCAGCCAGTAGGGGATCCACATTGACATTGGATGATTGTATGGGATAATTCATAATAAAGATAATTGCATGTTGACAAATTGAAAATAAATTGACAAAATATAAAATTGGAGTTTGGAAAAGGAGTGATGACTACATGAGGTGAGTGTGATATTTATAGTGAATAACATTTCCACTTCAAGGCTGCCAGCTGCCTGAATTGACCTTTCATGTTGCTTTGCTCACTCAAAATAAGTTGGCTCAGAGGAACGATAACGCAATGAATCTATTTCCAGCTATTTCATCAATTCATTCAATTGAACTTTGTATAATTTCAGGCAGTATGGCTGACCAACACTATGATAATCAGGGCTATGACCAGCAGGGATACTATCAGTACGATCAGCAACAGAATCAGCAGATGCCGCAACAAGGGATCTACGACCCTCAAAGCGTTGGATTTGACATGGGTAGCACACAAGAACAGTTCCCTCAAGATCAGTGAGTACAGTCAGCATTTCAGTCACGGAAGTTCCTCTACCTGTTGGTGGTGCGTTTATATTATGCACATAGGCCCATGAATTGGTTATCTTCAGGGTTTCAAATAGGACTCAACTACTTGCCAATGGCAAGTAAAAATTCTCCCTGGCGAGTAAAAATATCAAGAATGGTCGCCAGATGGCAAGTAAACATTTATTAAAAAAAACCAAAACAAAGTAAACATTTATTAATAAAAAAATAAAATAAGGGCAGATTCTTTAGTCAACCCCAAGCAACAGATTTTCTGTCAATCCCCAGTTAGAAAACTGAAACCTGTGAACCCACGCAGGAGCATAATATCATGCAGGCAAGTTTGAAGTAGCTCACGTCATATTGACGCCAGATCAGATGAGTTAATTCACTCAATTGTGGTGTTGCTGTTGTTTTTATTTTTGCATTCACATCTTTTCAAAGTCTTGTTTTAGGTATAGTATGTTATACTAGCATTTATTCTGACTACTTAGTCTACTATAGTACATATAGTAGCAGTGGTTGATGATTTCATGAATCGTTACTTCCATCATCCACTCACTGACACGACATTTGGAATCAGAACTTCGGAAGTTGATTTAAACTCATGCTCCAAGATGTGAGTTGACGCGGTTTAGTTAACGCTCGAGAGTTATTTTAAAAATAATTCTTTTGAAGATTCCCGCAAGGGGTCGATCAAAGTCTGTGCTTTTTCGTTTGTAATTTTCATTTGTTGGCTGTCTTGGCTCATCTAATTCAGAGTTGACATGTAGCCATTACAACGTACCAGCATAACCCAGTAGTGGGAAACACACTTCTCTGGTGGCAGAGTGATAGTACTGAATGCTTTTGATGCATTACTAATTGAATAATGTGCGCTATATGGCAGTACATGGTCACATATACGATCGACTTAAATTAGAATTAGTATGTATCAAGTACATACATGTATAAAATAATTGCGTTTTATGCTATATTTTTCATCAGAATTTCTGGCGAGTAAAGTAAAAATTCCCTTGGCGAGTAAACTTTTTTCACTTATTTCGAGCACTGGTTATCTTCATATTGCTTACATTGAATTCCCATCAACGTATAGAAGAAGAAGGTTTATTTATTTTCAAGAGAGATCAGTCACAGATATGCAGTTTTACATTCTGCGATACCGTATTTGTCATAAAGAGATACAGTACCTACACATACGCATACAAAAAAAGGAAGTAAAAAGCAAGAACATATCTAATCATATTATAAATGCAAAAAATGATACAGGAACTGTCTGTTTCAAACTATCTATTTGCAATGCAAATAAAAATATTTGAAAGGAGACTCAATTATTTTGCAAAATATGATTTAAATGAACAAAGTTTAAAATTTGATGTGAGATGCATTTTCAAGTCGGTCCTTCCTTCTCTAGGCAATTTCAAAGTTTCGACTACAGTCAGCCTGCTGCCCCCACAGACCCAGGCACTGCCGAATACAATTATGATTACCCTACAAGCACAGCGTCATCATACATGCCACCCCCGGCTTCCAACAGTCCTGGGTACATGGGCTCAATCATGACCCCTGACCCCTTGGCGTCTGCGTATACTTCACCAGAAGACATGGAGAACTTTGATGATGAACCTCCTTTACTTGAAGGTCAGTTGTCAGATTTCAGAAATTGTGTTATTTTCTTATTTCAAATTATCCTCATTCACAGAATTGGGAATCAATTTTGATCACATTCGACAAAAAGTGAGTTTTTGAACCCTGAGTTAATATTCAAAGGTTTCTTTGCCATGTTTCATCCAATTGGTGCAGACGGTGTAATCCTGGTAACCCATGATTTGTCATACTTTTTTTTTTCCCCGTGATAATTCAATTATCTTACTGGTTGAATCTGGCAAATGTTGCTTTAGCATTCAGTGTCTCGATTCCAAGACATTTCTGTTCATAATCCAATTGTGTGATCTTCTCCAGATCGAAATTCTTGGAAGTTATGTTTGGATTTCACATAGATTCCTAGAACTGGAATTTCCCAACATTCCTCAAATTCCAGCTCCTTGAAGTCCGTTATGATTTCAAAGATTGTGATGCGTTATGATTCTTAAAGTGCGTTATGAATAGTGATTATCTCGTTATGATTTACTGATTCTTGCCAAGCTATGCTTCGGAAGCTTCCATAGTGATATCCACTGACCCCCTATATTGAATGCGTAGTGGGGATGTTCCTTCCACATAATTCATCATATTATGACGAATCGCAGTGTGTTGCAACACTGTAGCAATCATAGCTGAGTGATCATAATATCATTTGCAGGCATGGGGCAATCCTTCAATATGATTCATGAATCATACGAAGGGTTTGTTATTTAACGGCATTGAGATGGTCTGAATAATTCTTTATCACATCGGGGCTATTGATGACGATAAAGTGTTTAGTTGACAATCAACGTCATATTTTTATAACAGTGGGAATCCCCTAATTTACATACATGCATGCCAATATGGAAATACTATCATCATTTGGATTGGATATGATGTGCCTTGGGTGCACCATGAACTTTAACTTATGAAGATAACTTATGAAGTATAACACATGAAGATATCCATAAAACGGTGCAGGGCTTTTCTCTTACAGGCATTTCGGACTGTAACTCTAGTCAACAGAGTCGTGTTACAGGCTTCTAATACAGTATACGAAGAGAGTTACTGTCAGGTGCAATTTTTGGTTTTGATTTTCTTTTCTTCTCTCTCTCTCTCTCTCTCTCTGATTCGCATTGCGCGGAGAGGAAATCGGATAGTGCCCTTAATTTTGGCATGCTCATATAGAAGTCCTTCTCATCGAAACTCTCTGTGCATGTAATTTCAACTTGTATGTGAAATAATATTTCACATACAGATACTTTAATAAGCCTCCTGGGTAAACATATTATGTTAACATAGGAGACTTATTAGAGTATCTGTTTGCCTCATTGGTTGGGCGGTTCGATTTCCGTTGGTGACTCCTTGGTCTCCCAAGTATAGTCTCTCAGATCTGGACTTGGAATTGCGACCTTGGCGCCGTTGAAATGCTTATGCGATCGTTTGTTGATGTAAGAGCGGCGCTTTTAGTACTATCGTGGTTATTGCTCAATTGATGCATAGATATATTTTAATATGCGCTGGAAATAATAATGATTTTTATGCATCGCTTCTGAGAACGGTCCAAATTGCTATTTATTAGGGCGCTGTAATAACTATGTATTTCAGTGATTTATATTATACACTGCATTATTAATATATATGTATTTTTTTTGTTCTTATTACATTTATATTAACCAGGATGCAATTTATTTATATCGCGTATTTCAGCAATTATTTGGCTATTGTCGTTAACGATAGAGTGCTTGCTGCCTATAATGTAGAATTGTAACACACAAGCATTCCCTGTAGCATGATATAATTGTGTGCATAAAAAAACTATAAAGATTAAATACCGGTATTTGCTTTCCTCATTGGATGGAATCGTTCAGTATTCAAATATTTATATATTATATATATTATTCAAATATTTGTACTCAACCCCTGAATCATTAAATTTCGCACGAGGTTCTGAATAATATTTATTATCGATTGATTCGAACTTTCACAGATGAAAGGTCAAGGGTCAACTTAGAAAGAGCGAGGCAGATTGGCGTCGATATCGATGGTTCGGAGTGTGAGCCCATCGCTAAAGAGGCATTACCCTCCGTTCTCTGTCAGGCCCAATGAGTTATTGACGACTCGGGAGTCCATTTCTGTGGTCTTCATTACTTCTGATCGGACATCACGCCAGGATGTCTCCATGTTATTGCCAACACGCGAAGACCGAGATAAAAGTTCCCGCCATCCGACTGAGATTTGCTTTTGGGTGATTGGATTGTAATGTCAGCGTTTCCCTGATTTGTTTTGCTTTTATTGTTTCACTGGAGCGCGGTTTTCTTGTGTGTGTTTGCAGTTTATGAAATATGATTAATACATGTAATTGTACATTTGATATTCGGATCTCACAAGCGAAGAAGATGCCGCCATCCAAATGAGTTTCGCTTTTGGGTTATAGGAATGGATAATCTTTAAAATTTGTCATTCCAAAATACATGTATTTATGGAAAAGCATGGAGAACCAAAAAGAATTGCTACACTTCGTCTCCGGGTGCAGTGAAGCTCACAGGGTTAGCCATCGTTCCTGAAATCTCAGAGCCAGAATGTACGACCATTCATTTCATTATTCTTGTGGCGGCTTGTTTTCATCTCCTGTCGCCATAGCAACCTCGGAGGACGCCACTCACTTCCGCCGCTGACTCAACAATTCGTCTTCATCTCATTCTAAGCGAATTACGTCTGAAATGGCACAAGAAGATCTTCGTTAAATTTAGCTTAATCATCGTTATGCTTAGCGCAAGTCTCCGAATGCGATTCTCACTGCGCCTAATGCGTATAATATTTATCTCATAAATGCGAAACTTGGCTGACTTCACTGGGCATCTCCCATCAATGTCATAATTTTAACCTGCCAGTACCACACCCGCCGAAATTCGTGTCAAAAGTACTAAACAAGGGATGACCCTGGTATTAAATTTGACCGCGTGGCGCCCGACACGTGGCACTCGTTCACCCTTATACTGAATTTCTTTCACATGTTCATAAAATGTTCAGATAACCACACGAAATCTCTCATCGGCTGCAGTGCCATAGCAACGGTATTAGCAACGGTGTTAACAACGCACGGTCAAAGTGAAATTCACTTCAGGTTCTCGTAGAAGACGAATGTCCAGCAAACTACTGTATTTCATAACCAAATGACCTCGGTGAGATTTGCACCCCGCCGGGGTCAAAATTCTCATCCGTTCCTTTCTGCGAAGCAAACATTTCTAGTGAATCGAAAGAACAAAAAGCCGCAAGCCAGATTTCAAGAAAGAAATGAATTCGATGAAAATATTGTGGTCGGCAACAGCTGTTACGTATTGTAATCAGGCGAAGATCAATTAGTCTATAAATCGATCGAACTTCAACGGAACGTGGCCTCGGATTTCCACACAATTGACAGCATAATTTATCAAGTTAATTATCATAAATTTAGAAGTCTTTAATTGCCATAATTGCCAATTGTTTCTTCAGAAATGCCATTCATGTCACGTTAACTTCACAGAATGTCGATTTGAAATGACTACTCAATCAATTACAGTCACCTATGGTGGCTAAATTGCTTCTTTATATATGTGGAAGAATAGGGAAAGACAACCCCGAAGAAAATAAAGGACATTAACATGCATACACGGATATACCTATATCGTTTTTCCACGAATCAACGTTTGAAAACTGACCTCGACCAGGAAGAGGATACTAATGAGAAACATATTTATGCAGACGTAAACGCAGCGCTCTCCGACACAAATGGCGACCCCGTGATAACCCCAGCAATGAACACAGATTACAGTGACGCAGATAGCATCCCCACGCGCAGTGTCGGACATCAGAACATGCTGGTGGCCTTGCGCACCATGGGCCCCTCGGTGAATTAGGTCCACGATGCAGCCCCACCTCCTAGCTCAGCCAGAGAACAACACAGCTCGGTTCTTATTCATTAGCGGAGGATTCTGTCATGGCAAATACCTGAACGTGATCCGAATTGCTCCATCGCTAGATGGAGAGAAAACGGAGCGAAAAACTGGCTCTGAAAGTATCGAGCAATCGCGTATTATACGGAGAAGCGTTTGCACGATCAGAGAAAATTGTGTCCTCGTCAATATGGCACCAACCGATTAGATAAGAAAAAAAAGGCCAATGTGACCTTGACCTGGATGCGTGAGGTCAGCCCTCGGCGGAGTGTCCTGCAATGCAATTAAGCTGTCGTGTGTTCGATCTTGAAGCTGGTCTGTTCCTCCGTTGGATGGTGCCCGCTGCTTCGTGGCCAACAGACCATACTGCCCTTCATGGCTTTTTCCGCATTCACAGAAGAAGAGTGTAACCATGAATATTTCATTGTTATGCGTACTCTCCGCCTTTGAAAGGCGTAGTTTTCACTCGGGCGATAAAAGCAGCGAAAGGAGACCCTAGATCCCCCCCCTCCAAACCCTTCCTTTCTTTTTGTGATTTCATGTCGTTCCTTTTTTTTTGTTGATCGGAAACATCTTGGTGCCGTCTTGATTGCTTATTAAAGGTTTTTTACTACTCATGTTCTCCATAAATACTGCCCTAGAACTGCTATTGCTACCGGCGACGTGTGCTGTTCGATTGCATTCAATGCCAGTTTGATGGGGCGTCAATTGCGGTCGTTTTAACAACGGTCTCTGGTCGTCGTTAGTTTTCATTTCTAATGCAAAGTGGGATGTATGGACGTTGCCACAGATTACCGCCCCAGGATGTCATTGGAATGGTGCGATTTCCAAGGAAAGGGACCGCTGCCTATGCCCAACAATGACTCGTTTTTTTTTTCTTTTTCTTTAAACCATTTCAATGTCTGACCTTATGCAATAAGCATTCATACACGACATGAGTTAGGTCCACTCGACACCCAATAATTTGTCACCGTCCGTTCTCAGAAATCAGTTTTCATTTGCGGGGTTTCTTCCCGCACGAATAGTCAATGAATTATAAATCAGCCATCGGATAGTTAAGTGATGTATTGTGATATGCGAGGTCAGGATCCAATATTTTTGCTATTGGCAGAAGTTTTCTTGTAGTCAAAATTTTGGCTACGCTAGGAATGAATTACCGATACTATTGTGATCGTTTAAAAGGACTAGTTGATCAAAATTCAGTTCTGTTGTACAACGTTTTCCTATGCTTATTTCTTAGTGACACTATATAATATACAGCTCATGCATGGATTGCATACTTAGCCTGCATGACAATGCGTGAGAGTTGCTAACTCACTAGTCTTGAATCAGTTTGTGCTGTTCGCCCGTATTGGATCGTTAACAAATAGCCACGGACACAATGTGGATGGGCTCAATACGCGAGTAGAAGTGGAATTGTCCAGACACACCCACCCCGGAAGCCATTCATACGCCAGCCATGATGTTGCCATGCATGCCCTGCGATTGTGGTTGTGCCGGGTTCTGCTTACTACAATTCATCTTTTCGTGAATAGCTTTCGCACAAAGTGCGTGTGCTTCATTCAAAACTGATGGATTGCAGCATCATCTCTCCTGCTTTCCATTTCGTCGTCCTCGTCTGATGCATCTTCCTCATCGACTGTCGATGTCAGGCCAGAGGTGAAAGCCCCTCAATTCTTTATCTCTAAAAAAACTGTGGGCCGTACACTGCACGGTTAGTTGGGTAGTTCCGTATGGCCGGCTGCCCTCGTCAGTCGTCAGCGAACAAAGTCATCAGCCGCGTCGAATCGGTCATATTCTAAGTGCTCTCCCGTATCTTCCTTCTTCCATTCAGTGTATACCTCTCGTCGTTCTCATGTCCATATAATATAGAGTTGTCCATTGCGTCAATGAGATGTCCTTGCAAGAGGCGGTGTGCATTTCACCTGTGATATTAGCAGTCCCCTCGCCGCCCCTTCCGCTCGCGAAATCCGATCATTCGCCATCGACTGAAGGAAAAAAAAAGGTAGATCCAGGGCGGTCAGTTCGGATTTGTCATGGTGATCACGCCGGTCGGTGTTGGATCCCGAAAAATTAGGGATTTACAGCTTGGATCCCGATCGATGCTCCGGCAACGGGATCGGTTGCTATTAGCAACGGCACTCCCTTCGCTATTACGAACACGTGTGTTTCCTTGGAGTTCCGGTTTGTCGTTGACAACCAGCGTATAAATCTGTGGTTGGCCATCGATGAGGTGCTTTTGTTGTGGTATTTATGGCTTGTCATAATGGCGACCTTCTTTGATTCATTTGCGAGTAATTGCGAGGATATTGGACAGTGACACACGGCGCATTGCCTGCAACGCCTGATCTCGGAGGACTCGGAAAGATTGCTTGCCGAGGGAAGAGGAGAGCAAGCAGAGGAAGAGAAAGAGGAGGAAGGAAGAGGGGCAAAGAGAAGAGGAGGCGAACTAAACTTAAGTCCTCTTTATTGACCGGCGTCTGTCAACCAGGGGAATCCACGTTGACGCCGGCGGTCAATGCCAACATTTTCGCTTGGAATTCCGGGTGTCACAAACTTCGAATGAAGAGGATTGAGCTGTGTGGTATTGACGCATCGATTTGGCTGCCATAGACTTAATTGCAATAAACTGACGGAAGATAAGATGTCTGTCGATTGATGGACAAGCCCAATACATGCAGCCTAACTGACTTTAACCTTGACCCTCCTTCCCTCTGTAATCTACCTCGTCTGAACCGCGTGCAATCTGCGCTTAGCTCTTGCATGGAGTGCGCGATGAGAGTGGGGATGCCCTGTAGGGTGATCGCATGCGTTTAATGAATGGTTGCATTACAGGCGTGCCCATGAATGGATGCAGACTCCGTTTACCGCTGGCATCTAGAATTTCTCGGAAAGGCCTGATGAGAACGGATCATGAGTGCGCTTTCAGATTAGCGCAACTGGAACGTTTGTTCTGTTTGCAGAAATGGTGTCATCCATATAGCTGTGTGTGTAATTTATTCGTGTGATGTTGCTATGTAAAAGGTTCAGATGCCCTATGTTATACAATATAACCGTTTGCCACTCGGCAGTATTCTAAGTGTCTCACCGTTTCACCATGTACGGGTTGCAGAACAATGGAGCATACACGAAGATCCCCTTGTCACTGAGCCGATATAGGGTGAGACCCCGGTCCAGGGTTTCTCGTTCTTGTTGTCTGTTGTATAGCACCCGACAATCAAGGAGGGTGGAGCTGGTTATTGCATAGTCCATATAAATGGCTATGCCGTTGTATATATATGCACAATGATATATTGTCTCGTAACACTTAATTATACGCTATACCAATGCACTCAATAAACCTATTAAGTAATATCTAAGCCTGTGCACGTATAATGCACTGATGCTTGTGTAGATATTGCTTCCTTGCAAGATGCGCATCATCAACGCGGTTCATGGCGTGTGGGCCCTTCTTTGAACGCGTCGTGCGGGGCATTCAGGCGGTTTTTTTTTTTTTTTTTTTTTTTTTTTTTACTTGCGTGCGCTGATTGCAGTGCAGTGCATCCTGCTGCTACAAGACATCGTGCCTTCTCGTTATTATGTAATTACAGCTGCGGCACAATAAAGGCGACACGTGTGACTTTGGTGATAGTATTGTATCCGCGTTTACGCACGAGCTGAACGCAGAATTAAGAGCTCTGTTGTTTGAAGACTGGCCATGGAATTTATGGTGAATTTAAGAGGTGAAATGACGAGCATACGCCAAAAGAATGAGATGCATATTGCTTCGCGAGGCAATCAGTATCTCAGGTGGGGTAATCAAGGATATGCGTTCTGCCTGACGAGTGATCAAAGCGACCGAAATTGCATCTTTCCTGGCACTCAATTGGTCCTTCTATGCCGTCTCTCAAATTGATCTGTTGAAAGCGCCATGGATTCACACGAACAGAGCATCTCGACGAATGGTTTGTCCCAATGGAAAGCAAAGCACTTCTGTATATCTGTGTATACAGACTCCTGAGAGCGACGATGAATTAGACAGAGTCGATATTGTATGATGAGCAACGCCCATATATAGCTGCGCTTATATAAAACATCAGTCGTCTTTTATTCATTTCAAACACTCACTAGCAAAAGAGGAATTATATCACACGTATACGGACATGATATGAGCGCATTATCACAAGAACACATGACTGCCTTACACAATATTTACAAAGTATAAGCTGCGTTTTCAACATGTCTAAAACAACACTCAACACATCCGAAAAGCAGTGCAAAATAAGGCAACAGAATCAAGTGAACTCGATCAGACCGCGGTGCCGTACTCGTCCTTATGCCCTGGTTGCTTTATAGTTTCCTTTGTGCCGAAAGGGGGGCTCAGCAGGTCGTCAACCGACGTCGAGCAGCCGTATGTGTGGCTGGGCTTCACCGCCGATGGCACAGCGACCGGTGAACCAGTGCTCAGTGGTTCTATAGCACCAGGAAAGGTCAGTGTTCGTGGCCCTTCCGGACTCATCACTTTGAGTCCTTTTGGGTGCAGAGGGTTTGCCACTCCACGCCCTAGGGTCGCGATTGATAGTGGTGAAGTTGGCGTAGAGCAGACGGACGAGCCTGGCGACTCCTTCACAGGGCTCACTGCGAACTGCACCCGCGGTTTCTGTTGGGACGGCGTGGATGGCAACTTTCGAGAAGTCTTGGCTAGGCTGCTTTTACTGGGCAGCGTTTTACAACGGTCACTGAGTGATGAGTTTTCCAGGTCACTGAGACTTCCCGCTGACTGACTATTGGACATTTTACACGGTTCTTGAGTTGATTTGCTCCGTGTGTGGTTCTTCAAACACACAGGGTTCGAACACGGCTCCTTAGTAAATGATGATGTTGATGAACTGGGCGAGTTCTTAATGGACGAACGGTTGGGTTTGCTCCGCGTAGCAACACTGCCACCCAGAGTCGGCGAATCCTTGGTCTCTCTGATTTGAGAGTTCGTGCCAACACGGATAGGCTTAGCCTCTGTCTTGGCGTAATCCACGGAATCCTCTGCCTTCGGTACTCCTGGTTTGAGGTCGTTTGGCTTCACGTATGGATTCTCCTCCGCTCTTTTTTGAGCTGCGACGAGATTGTTGGCAAAGTATGCCGCGGGAGGAGGAGGAGGTGTTGGTGTCTTTGGACTAGGACGTGCATGCTTTTCATCACACAAGAGGTCAGGGGTCGCCTCCCTCAAGTCCCCTCCTGAGTTCTTTTCACGTTTCTCTTCCTCTTCGTCTTCTGTGTCGTACGTTGCGAATATCCGCATGGTGAATTCCCCTTCGACGCCAGCGTTCGTTTGCACCGTGGTGTTTCCCTTGGCAGCATCTTCAGTTTCCTTTTCAGCTTCCTTCTCTGTGATCAAGAGTTCTGTGTGAACGGCATTGAGTGGCGATGTCACCACCATACTGTCCTTCTCTTTCAGGTCGTCATCATCATTTACTTTGCTCTCCTTTGTTTTGTAATCCCTGTTATTGGATGCTCTTCTCTTGCGGCTAAAGATGTGGTACATGCACGCTGCACAACAAATGGCCATCAATACCAAAACAGCAGCCCCAGCTCCGATGCCAATGATAATAGTTCTGGTCATCCCGAAGACCGTGATCACCGTGGCTGGGGCTTGCTCAGCCTCCACCCACAATTTGTACGTCACTTCTGAGCGTCCAGCCGAGTTCTCCGCAACACACGAGTAGTCAGCGGCGTCGCTCTCGGTGACTTGCTCGAAATGGAGCGCGCTGAGAATCTGTCTCTCCCCCCCAGTAGAAGACGTCACGTAACGCTGCTTGACGTTGTCTTTGCTGATGAAGCGTCCATCCTTCTTCCACATAATCTTCGGCTCTGGGTCTCCGAACACGACGCATTCGATTGTGACGTTGCCTCCCACCTGCAATTGCAGGCTCGTGCTGCTGTTGGCAACGATGTGCGTGGCGCACGCGAACTGATCGGGAGACAGCTGTTTCCAGCTGACACCGTGGATCAGTTCGGGTCCCGCGCACTGCGGCGTGTTCTTGGTGTTGAATTCCCAGTTCACTTTATCGCCGTTTGACACCCACTCGCGGAGCCAGCGCAGCCGACAGTCACACAGCCACGGGTTCAAGTGCAATCTGAGAACATTCAAGGTTTCCGGCAGAGTGGGTCCCATATCAGATGGCAGAGTTTTGAGATCGTTGTTTGCCAAGTTGATCTCATCCAGTTTAGACAGACCTTTGAAAGCCTGAGATTCAATGCGCTGAAGCCAGTTATTCTCCAGATTGATCTCCTCAATTACGGGCAGATACTGGAAGGCGTCATTTGTGATGTACTCTATCTGGTTAGATTTCAGAAAGAGTATACGCAGCGAGCGTAGGTACTGGAACGCTTCGGAGGGGACCTCACTTAAATGGTTGCCCTCCAAATTGAGGATCTGGACGTTGTAGAGATAGCGGAAGGCGTCCGGAGCGATCATCTCGATGCGGTTACGTTTCAGGTAGATCTCCTGAAGCAAACGGTAACGTTTGAACTGGTCCAGATTCAGGTATGTGAGCTCATTGTCTGTGAACTTGAGCACTTTGATATCGGTAGCCATGTCATTCGGTATGGTCTTCAGCCTGTGTTGGTCGCAATCGGCTTCCTTGAGGCCGAACATAGTCACCTCGGAGCAGGAGCTGTCGACGGCACTGGCAGCCACCGGGATGAACACGAGCAGGATCCACCACCCCATCGTCTGAGGAGCCTTGATGGACGGATCACATCGTGCGCATTTCAGGAGAGAAATCGCCCCGGATTAGTGTTAGCGATGCCCTCGGGGTTGGAGTCTCTGGGGATGCAGCAACCTTCGACCTTGGCTGCAGGGCGTTCTGTCACCGCCATGTTGTGATTGATACACACGACATCTGAAGTAAGAGCAGAGAAGAGGTTAGAGCTATCCGTGTTTCGATCGCACTCATTCAATATTCATTCAACTTGTATCTCCTCAATCGCAGGCTTTTTATTGATTGGTATACATCAATGGCGGGTGCCTCAGCAGCCACCGCGATGCGTGTTTATGCGTCCCTCCAGACCTTTCGCTTCGTGATCCCCTTGATGCCCCAACGCAAATAACAATGACTCACAATAATCGTTTGATGTCTGTCCCAGGAATGCTGCCCATATGCTCACTCCCCAAATCCGCTTTTATGAATCCGTCGCCTATAAATTTCCCGCGCTTTCACGGCGATCTTCCCGCCACGCGACCCATTTGCGGCAGAGTTGCTTCTGCGACTGCTGCTGCTGCCGTTGCTTCGGCTAGCGTGGCTTTCTCTTGTAATCGAAATCGGCGTAAATCACTGATACCCATCACCGTCGCCTCGTTCCGCGCCGAGCACACATTGGACATACGCAAGACGCTCGGACTCTGTCCTTTTTGGTTGCGACATAGTAAGTTTCCATAGCAACGTTCGTTTTACAACCGACCATTAGCGCCTCATCTGTTGCTCATGGCAACGCGAGGCAGGTGCTAATGTATTCACCGTCCAACATCCGACATTGCAAAAAAGGAAAGAAGAAAAAAAGGAGAAGTCTGTGCCTTGCTGCGTGTCTCTTGCCAAATGCCACGCGTGACGTCACCCGGCTTGCTTCCCCTTTGGCCAAGTGTGCTGCACGTTTTTTTTTACGTGGATCGTAAACGGCAAATCCTTTGCAACAAGTCAGAGCCGCGTGAAAACTGCATCGAAGCATCAGAACACATCGCGATGGCTCCTCGGCGCTGCCAAATGGGGTGCCTTTATGTCCCAAACAGCTTTATGGCTGTGGCCGTTGCAAACACCCCAATTATCGCTCAACTGACCTTGTAACCTGACCTCATTCCAAACGCGACCTGACCTTATTCTGATAGGAGGCAAATGACCGTACATCAGCGCTTGTACTCGTGGCTTAAGGGCTTTCATCGTCATCTCCTGAGCAGCTTATGAGGACGAGTATTGCTCTCGACGAAGGAAGCCTGAGCAGCAGCAGCAGTAGGACATCCTGCGTACGTGCAGTGGCGTGGTCACTTAATGGCGTCATTCATCAAGCCCCCGCCCCCCCCTGCTCGCTAATTTGTTAATCAGACACGCGTCTGATCAGTGTTCATGCGCGGTGCAACCAATCTCGTCCGAATTGCCCCTCGTCTTGTGCGCTGTGGTGCTAATCTTATCGGGCGGAATCTGCGATCGGTAATCCAGGCTGTGTCGCTAACGGCTCCCTACGCGGCACTACGCTCTGTATTACTGGCCTTGCATCAGACATTCTCTTTGATGTGCAGGACCATCATCTTGGCGGCGGCGCAATCAAGGCTGCCACCTGGTATAAGGCCTCCTTCTTTTTCTGCGCATGCGCTGTATCACCACGCCAGTGCCTCATTTGTTAGTCAGGGTGGCGCCATGCGATCTGCAACGCTCGATGTTCACGCCTTGAATCTCATTCATATTCCAAAAAGCAGCTAGCTCCTCTCACGATGGCGTGCGACCAACCGCTGAGCTGTTGTGCTTGCCTGACGAAACTCGCGAAACGCCGATTCACGGACAGAGAGCGTTCTCCGAATTGCATCCTGAGGAGTGGATGGCGTTCTAAGGATCGTAACCGTGAACGATAATAACGGCAGTGACAGGAGCATTCATCGCGGCGATCGAAGTTTTCGCAGCTGCATCTACAACTCAAAATTGCAGCTGTGGATTCATCTCATCCCTGGCATGGAGCCAACATTCGAGAGAAAAAAAAAAAAAAAAAAAAACGAACAACCCGCGATTGCTAATCGATTCGATGTGATTACAGCCTGAGAAACATGTCGCAAAGCAAGCAGCAGGCTAAACAGGGACAGAAATGTCCCCCGGCTTCTGCGACTGCTGCCGGGTAGCACTTGCGAGCGATGTATTGCCCAATTGGCTAATAGATAGCAAGAAATCACTTCTGCGAAACACACACAGCCATCTTGCAGAAAGCGAGAGGGGGCATATATCAATTTTGTCTTTTTACGATGCACCAATCACGAGCGTCGTATATCTCTCCCCGCGGCGTTTGCCATACAGGGCTCGGAATTCCATACCGCCGTACATCAGAGCGCGTGACGACGACGCCCGCTGCAAGCTCTCTTTATGTGGCACGAAGTTTCTCTGAATCTGCGGATTAATATTAATGAAAGTTTTCTGGCTGTTTTCTTAGTCACGTGGTCACTAAAGTGCACTTCAGTGATTTCGCTGAAATCAATGGGTTGTAACGGTTAAAGTTGCTTTCATTGCAATTGTGGGGGGTCTCAGTTGGTGGTGTGTGATCAATGTACTCGATTTGGAGTGACTCGTAGGTGGGGGGGGGATGAATACAAGGTTGTACGTGGGCGACGGTTTAAGTAATCTCTGATACGGGGAATCGCTGCGGGGTAAGGGCGGGCAAATGCACTGTCCATTCGTGTACAGAAGGACATTGTCTGCCGAGGAAAGGCCCTGACAGCAGACACAAAAAAGCTCGTTGCAAATCTCATGACACGGTGAAAGGAGCAGGGGCACCGGGGGAAATAATGAAGAGTAGAAATAAAAATAGGGTGAGAAAGATGCGAACACGAGAATCAAGAAGAGAAAAAGGAAAAGAAGAAGCAAAGTGTTTCGATTGGCGTCGCTTCGATCGTTTCTCCTCCGGGCACTTGTGCCTTTGGCGCCCAGACGTGCTCTGTGTTCTGATGACCGACAATAAGAGGAAATTAGCTGACTCTCCAATCAGTCAATACCGGCATTTGTAGGCTCATAGTTGAGCTAGCAACACAGTGTAATCGACATTGCAAGTTGGCAAGAGAAACTACAGAAGCCGCTTTGCTTACCGTATAGATCGGCCTTTTGCTGAATGTGCACTGACCACCTGTACAGCAGCAGCTAAACCAACTAGCGTCACTGGTAATGATCAAAGGTAGACCGGGACCAACAATTGGAATGGGCCACACTGGAATTGCCCACGGCCATTCGCCTAATAGCCTTGTTCGTCTACGACCAAACGGCACTTGCTTGTAGGCAAAGCTTTGCAATCTGAGAGAGCGAATGAATTACGCGTAGCATAATATTGTTATAGAAAATAGCTGAAATATGGATGGCCACTGCTCGATGTTGGCTCTATGGATTTGTACCGACTGATATGTTGAGGCCTAGCTGGGATCATGCTTTCTGTATAAGTATGGATTTCTGTCATGTTCTATTTGTAACGCTTCTGTGGGTTCAGCGTGCTTCAAATAATGCATGATACAACATGTAGTTCTCTTTAAGAGTTCTGATGATCCGTGACTGGGTTCCTTGAATTCTTCATACCGCGCTATGCATATTTCTCTTAGTTTTGCTGCCTAATCTCGCGTACATGTTCATGTAAATGCCGAGCCTCATGGAACGATTGAAGGTCGTTGAATATTCATGCCAGCCTGTCAGGGCATCAATAATGGAGGAGTCCACACTCGGGCAAAAGCGATTTCTGTTTTACCTCGGCTCAAACGAAGATAACTCTCGATTAGCTATCTCCTGCATTATGCATACATCTTCGCTACCTTCTCATGGAACGATTTATGAATCTCTTAGTTACCATGGCAATGCAGTGGTCGACCAAAAAAAGGTCGTATTCATTGCATTGAGCCGCCGATGAAAGGGAGGGGGCTGAAATGGCAATTTAGAGGGCACCCTCGCTGTCCCCATCAACGCTACTTGTCGACTGTTCATTGCATCAAGAGCTTGAGGAATTGCTAGAGAAGTGTTGAATGTTGTCCCGCCAAGCCTTTGTGGTCGACCAATTCTATAGCCACCTTTAAAAGAAGCCTCAGATATACTCCCTGGTCACTCAATATGCTGCCTTGGAAATCACAGCGATGTACGTTGGTTTGCGTCTGTTGAGATGCGGCCTTCGGTTATTAATGGTCGGTATGCACGCAGGTGGAATTATTAGCTCTTTTTATGCGCCATAATATGCCTCCATAATATTCCATATTCACGTTATTAAATGCAAGAATTATGCCGTCAGACATCAGATGCTCGATATTGTGATTCTCGTGCTAACGAGCTGCAATGACCTCACGCTCAAATCAAATATCACAAATATATGATACTGATGCATAGTGCCATAAATATATGATACTGAACTTTCAATCCAGAAGTAAGGGGTTCGATTTCCCCGGATGACTAGAATTGACTATACACCCCGAAATCTGGAGTCGGAACTTAGAATTGAGATCTAAATTCAAACATTTATGGGCAGCACTTAGAGGCCGTTTATGGAAATTGCACTTCTGGCCTGCGAAAAGAATAGTTTATGAATTTTGTATTGACTTGTTTATCTAATTATCAATTCACCCTCTCCCGGGTCACTTTCAACTTATGAATAATGTCTCAAGCTAAGCGATCGAGTCGCATTATACAAAACTCCGCATTGATTCATCTAGTCACACACTTACTAGGTGGTTACAAGGTTGAATGGAAGTATACACAATTTCGTTGTGATCTCACAAGTCAGATTGTAGGAGAGAACTCTAAAATTTTGGCTGAATAATGAATATAGATCAGCTTTCCGGATGAGAATATTGAGAACCAATTATATCGGAAAAATACTTGGCTACCATCGACGGTCATTTTATTGTGAGAGCAGCAAAAGTCCGATTTTCGTCCAAATTCGGCGGACACCTGGTAGATAATTTAATATCTACATGTATTCTAAAACATTTACTAACGATTAAATCTCCTAAAATTTTTCACAATACACATTGAAGCAATATATAATATATCATGAATGGGTTAATAATCCATTAGATCATTTTACAAAACAGTAAAATAAGTCTGACAGTACCCACTTTACCCCTCTCTTGTGCATTCATTTAACTTATTTGATCTAAACGTGTTTGACATCGTATAACACTTGCTATATATATATATATATATATAGTGTTGGTGTACCGTAAAGCGTCAATTTTCTTTTTTCTTTTTTCTTTCATTTAACTTAGATACATAATCTTTACAAAAATTGTAGGATTTTAATAAAAATGTAATTTGATTAACCTTAGTTTCAAACGATTCACTGTTTCCAACCCATATTGTTTCCGATATGCATTGTATCAAATTCATATACGTCGATTATGATGATGGCCATTATATATGGAAGAAATATCATTTGTTTTAACTCTTTGCAACTACACCGTGGTCAATTCATGGATTATATTACAAAATACCTGTAATCAGGTGCTATGAAATTCATAATTACTGCACGTGCGTTGAATATTTGGCTAAACCTTCCTGTATATCTCTGATCGCGCACCAACAATGCTCGTTTTATACAGTTCGGTCATATCAATTAATGTGTTGTGAGTTAATGGAACGCTGATTATTTGCGGATGTTTCGGTTAAAAGCTTTCAATCAGATTCAGCTGTCAAAAACACATTTTTGTTTCTGTTTCATTGATTACAATATTGTGATAATTATTGATCAAGTCTTAAGTGGCTTCCCTGCATGGCGTGTATCATATATAATATGCGATCATGACAGTAGAGCTTTGATTCTGCATATTGAATGCACACACGAAATTTCAAAATGAAATAAAAATGAAAAAAAGATGAAAACCACGAAGCTAATTCATGTATGAAATCACTTGCGTTCTTTCCATGACGCCATCGGGTTTGTGTGCACACAAATCAGTGACGTTGCATATCAAAGTGCTCAAAAATCAGACGTCACGACTTTATGGTCTCTTAAAGTGTTCCATTATATAGCAGCAGCACGAGGAAAGAAACGAGAAAAAGCCTTTTGCATTGATTGAATTGTGGCAGCATCTTTTTCGGCTGAATGATTGATCAATCTCTGAGTATCTCAATAATAAATACCACTGCTATAATCCGCGGCCCAGGGTCGCTTCGCCTTCTGTCTTTCGCACTTCCCTTAATGGTTCTCTTGGCCTCCCCCGGGATCGGCCATCAGGAGGCTCGGATAGAGGCCATCCAGATCCCGTTGCCAGGAGGAATCCCCTGGGATCTCCAGTGATGGCCTCACAGATCTCCCCTCGCTTATCGTTACAGTGCCACCTCGGCACTCCGCTGCCTGCCAATCCACGACCCCCGCTTCCGGATGGTGGCTACTCTTATACGTCACTGCAACTTTGTCTACAGGTGTTTATGGCTCATAATAATAGGTTCCATGCAGATATTTTTAGCCGAACCCCACCTACGTATATACACGCTTATACAGGTGTATATTTGGACTCCTAATAGCAGCACTCGCGCTTACGTAATAAGCAGGAGCCCGATCGTGATTGATTGAATACTCAGCCTAATTAGACACACCTGACTCAGAATTGATGCCATCAGATACAGGTGTATAATAAACACGGCATCAGAGAAACGCCAAGGCAAAAGCAGCAGAGACCCGATGGCAACGCAAGAGCTATAGTATCGATCGGTTGATTTTTTAGCTGCTTCCCTGACGTTGGACAAACAGACGCACACACTTTAATGTGAGATGACTATACACTAATCACACAGGTGTGCCTGCAATACCTGCTACAGTTGTGGTATCCGCTCAGTACGCTGTCCTGATATCCGTTGCGCTGACTGCGGCAGTCTCTGTCTGCAGCTGAGTGCCGCCGCGTGTGCCGCTGTTTGTCAATGTGGCGCTGATGCAACCTACCTTCCCTCGCTGCTCTCCCTCTCTTTCGCCTCCTCGGGCTCAAGATGATCCTCAGTCGGCGTCAGCGACAGCGGCTCCTCTGGCTTTATTTACAGCCGTGGATTCAATTAAAGCCGGTTGTACACAATCGCATTGGCACTCCTGAAGAATAGGCTTGTCAATAGTGTTGCTTCTCCCTTCACAATGATGTTGAATGCAAACGAGAATGAATTGCATGTGAAGAATGGCCCCCGGCGCCGCTCAAAGAAACCGCTAACGAAGAAACGTATTCGGGCGGATGTGCTGGTCGTAACGTCGTAAGGGCGTAAGAAGTGCATGTGTAAAATGCATAGGATAAATGCATATTATAGGTTATGATATGTTGTTTGCACTTCATATTGTACACGGAGTACAGGGCGACCAGCACCACGCAGTTCCCAGTCTAACTAACACTTGGCCGATTGCTGAAATTGGCCTCTGCTTCGACATGTGCGCTATTGGCTCACTCAGTGCGCACCTCGAGGACGCGTCGAGTTCTGCTGGCGCGTGGGCATTCTTCCGCGCCTCCTCCCACCTCCTCCTTGGAGGGGTTCGAGGACTGGCGAGGGAAGGAGCCAACACGAAGCTAGTGTCCTCAGCATTCTCCCAACTCTTTACAAAAGGTGTGATTCCATTCACGCGATGATGGATCGCTAACCGGAAACACGGCGTATCACGTGACCCATTCTGATGCATGGCGGGAAAAGGGAGGTTGACCTTTAACCTTGACTGGTCTGGGGGGGCTAGTGTGCAAGTGACAGGGATTAAGAGGGCGGGGGTGGCTGGCTTTTCTGCTTCCTCGTAGGAGGCCGCTGTGCACATATTGAGAGAGCGGTGTTCTGCCTCATGTTCTTTCGACTCGCTTTTTCCTCTCCTTCTTCCAGCTATCTCATTATTTTGTGCGATGCTTCGGGGCTGTACTTTTAAAGGAAAGAGACGAAATAAGAGATTCTCTGAACAATCATCTTGTTGACCAAGTCTCTTTCTCTCTCTCGCTTGGTTTCTTCAAATGTATGATCAATTATTTCAAATTTACCTTCCAGACTCTTGCGGTTCTCAACCCAATCGCCACCCCAGATTCGGCCATTCACTCGGACACTGACCTCGCCGGACCTCTCGTCTTCGGCCTGCTCTTCGGAGCATCTCTTCTACTGGTGAGTTCCTCAAGAGAACTTATTAGCTAGACGCGACGTATGATCTATCTAGTGTTTGAGGTTCATTGCTGTGGCATCTTGACATGACTAATGCTCGCCCCAAGACACCAATCTGTCACAATACTCCCCCCTCCCCCTCTTATTTCTGCGTCATCTCCAAGGACTCTCAGGCGGAATTCCTATGCTGCCCTCTTTCCGCGGATTCCAAATCGTCTGTTTCTCTTCTACTCACCCGATATGACCGATAATCGTTTCATCCATATTAGGTCTCCGGGCTTTCTCTGCAGAATTTCAATCTCCGATTCGGTGAATATTTTCTTTTGTACCACGTAGCCACCATCGTTTTCAGATGCGATCATATGATTTTTAACATGTACATCCAGTAGTGTTGACGTATTGGTTAACATGAACCAATTCACTTTCTCCCATCGCTGCCTGAATGACCACTGCTCGGGTTGCATGGTGTCAAACGTGATTCATAACGCACTCCGTCCTATCATCTGCTACGTCACTATAATCATAACGCTCTCTTTCTCGCTCCACACAGGCGGGCAAGGTGCAGTTCGGATACATCTACGGGATCGGCGTGGTGGGATGCATGGCGGTGTACAGCATCCTGCATCTGATGTCGCTGCAGGGTGTGTCAGTACTGTGCGTCATCAGCGTGCTCGGGTACTGCCTCCTCCCCATGGTGCTGCTCTCATTCGGCGCAGTACTCTTGTCTCTACAGTCAGTATACACACTCTTGTGCTCATTGTATTCAATGTCTCACTGCAGGGGAGCTGTTGGTGCTGCGTTGACCACCGTCGCCGTGCTCTGGTGCAGTGTATCGGCGTCGAACCTTTTCGTGGCCGCACTTGCCATGGACCAACAGCAGCTGCTCGTGGCCTACCCGTGCGCATTGGTGTACGGGGTGTTTGCGCTGCTCACCGTCTTCTGAACAAGCGCATTATTATTATTATTATTATTCTTGGCCTTATGTGTATTGTATATTATGTGTAATTAAATGTGATTTGAGTGTGTGTATATATTATATATGTGTGTTCTTGTTGTTGTTAATATGTCACATTATTATTTTGTGAATTAAATCTGGAATCTGGATGGATCTTGTACATCCTTATGATCATGGACGCAGCATTTGGAACAATCGTAATCTCTGAGGAAACTGACATGCGAATGATTCGACGTTTGGGACTGGGAGGAATTTGTCTGATGACTGTGCGTTTGACTCTGCGGTATTAAGCAATAAGTATTACGCAATCCAAATAAAGCCGTTCATGTGTTTCTGGACTCGTGTATGCATCAGATAAAAAAATGAAACTAAAAGGAAAATAAAAGGAGGGGACAGCCGGAGTTGAACCGGCGACCTCTCGATCTGCAGTCGAATGCTCTACCACTGAGCTATATCCCCAGCTGATAACAATGTTGAACATGAAAGCTCATATATCGGATATATGCAAATGAGCCTAGATAACATATGTGTATTGCAAAGTCAGCATGTACATGTATTAGTTGAATTTGGATTCGTACGTCATTCTACAAGACACCTTTCCACTATTTCCGGATTTTGACGATGGGATTTATTAAATCCCATCGTCATAATCCGGAAATAGTTGAAAGGTGTCTACTTTATTGTAGACCTTGTAGGCAGCTATGCCACCTATTGCTGGTTGGTATAGGTCAATTTTTACTGAGGTCTTTCATGACGATTAACTTCACACAAAGGATACTTCTTTTAGGATATAATAACGGAGTATCTTTGTTCACACAGTACTCTACCCTGCATACAAGCATGCAAGCCTACAGGATCTGGTTGAAGTAAAGTGGTATAATTCCCTTTATTAATTATTGGGGATTTTCTATAGCTTTTGAACATTGATTGTAACCAGACGTAACTTTTACTTGACACTTAAAATTATTAAATAATTAAGACTAAAAAATTAGGTTCTACTGAAATTCGAACTCACGATTCCTGAGTGCTAACCGTTACGTTTTAACTTGCAATCAGTTTTAGTCATTAATTAAGTGGGTTCTATGGCTAGTGCAGACGGGAGATCCCCTGGGGGATCCCTGAGCGTATCTGCTCAATCACAGTTCGACATATGAATTTGTTCACGGTGCTTGGACGGGGCACTACATGGGTTCTCCCACACCGAGACGGAGTGGCGGACGACTCTCCCTCCCACTGCGAGTTGTTGTAGCGCTGCCTTTAGGCGGTCGATCGAGACTGTCTCTTGCTAACCCTTGACTTGCGCTGCGACAGAGAACTTCGTAGGGACCCGAGTACGGTGTGTCCAACTGTCTTCTATGGGCCCCCACTCGTATGTTGCCCTGGATATAGTGAGGCAGGCACTGCACTGTTTGGTGTGCCGTGGTGGCTAGGGTGCTCTAGCACTTTAGGCGGTGTAAGAGCCGTCCCTAGGGGAAGCAGGTCTCCAGGTAACCTTGGTCTGGGTCTGAAGACTAGGTCTGCCGGGGCGGCATCCAAGTCCTCCTTAAGAAGCACCCACGGTAGCTGACCCATCCAATCTGGTCCGGTGAGACAGGCTCGTAGGGCATCCGTTCTACCATGCCGTTGGCCTGTGGGTGGTAGGCAGTGGTCCGGTGCAACTTGGACCCGAGACACTGGTGTCGAACCTCCGGCCAGCGGGAGTGTCGGTCGATCACAGTGAACAGATAAGAGTACCCTCGCGACGGCGGTAAAGGCCCAACGATGTCCACATATACTTGGTCAAAAGGGGTCGATGTGACTAGGATGCGGGTTACTGGGGCCTTGGCATGCACGTGGATTTTTACAAGCTGACAGGCTGTGCAAGCTCGACACCACTCTGCAACATCTTTCTGCATGCAATGCCACACAAAGCGCTGAGCAATGAGATTTTGTGATCCTCGAACCCCAGGGTGACTTAGTCCGTGTAGTGTGTCGAACACTCTGCGTCGCAGGGTCGAGGTTACCACGGGTCTGGGGTGTCCTAGGGAGACGTCGCACAGCATCCTCTTTGAACTGATGACTAGATGGCTACAGGCCAACGTAATAATTTTTGTTCTAACTGTCATACATAACAAAGGTTCTATGGGGTAACGGTTAGCACTCAGTACTTTGAATCCTGCGATCCGAGTTCAAATCTCGGTAGAACCTGATTTTTAAGTATCACAAGTTCTGGATCCCTAAGCTTGTACTGATATTCAGATGAACAATAGAGGAATGTTTGTATCCTTACATTCACATGAACAATAGAGAAATATAGATATCAAAGCAGCTGTGCCACCTTTTGCTGGTACTTTTAGGTCAATGTATCTGGGAAATTTCATGACATCAACTTCACACAGTACACCACCCTGGATACAAGCATGTGAGCCTACAAGATCAAAAGTAGCTTAATTGTCTGAAATATTGTGAATTTTATATAACATTTATGCATTATTTCTTTATACTCACACAGGCAGTCAAATTTAGTGTTTGTCATCAGAAAAAAATAAGAATAAAATGCTAAGGTTCTACCGAGATTCGAACTCGGTTCGCAGGATTCAGAGTCCTGAGTGCTAACCGTTACACCATAGAACCTTTGTTATGTATGAAAGTTAGAAGAAAAATTATTACGTTGGCCTGCAGCCATCTAGCTGGAGGTATTGTGCTTCGTGTACCACCTGTATGTCTCTTTAGTCTCGCTACTAGTAGCTATATATGCAGCCACAGTCATAGTTAAGGTAGTGTTGTATAGTTCAATGCTCCAGTAGTAATTAGTGTGTAA
>KB310685.1:0-12721 GCA_000328365.1 Capitella teleta
AAGCATGAAATTGGCTAAGTGTTGCCTAATATGTGTTCCGACCGTAAACACACAAATATTCTGAATTATCACAATTCCTTCCAAGACTCGACAACACACGTTGTATGCAACTCAGAAAAGTTAAAAAAATTACGAAATTCGAAATAATCATCTATTTATCTAATTAAATGCTTCAATTACCACAATGACCTTGACCTTGATGCAATCTCATTTAAACTTATAATTACATAAGATAACTATACTTGCAATATACTCTGCAAATTTCAATGCCACAATCCGCTTAACAACCAAGATATTTGCATTTAAAAATGTCGTAATTACTATTATGCAAGATTACGCAAGAACGGTGCATCTGAGAGCAGTAATAGCGCCATTCATTGTTGTACATATCAATGCGCTGGATTGATTGATGTTTGTTGCAAGAACCTAGCTTAATTAATGAGTGAGCTAGACGCGATCCAATTTGAGATTTTGAAAAATCACTGTGACCTTGACCTTTGACCTTTACCTTCCAAATTTGAATCAGACCCGCAGAATGACATGTACTATCAATGTGTGAAATTTGATGAATTATACTTAACGGAGTTTTGCGCAACGGCGAATAAAAAATCGTTCACAGACTTACAAAAAAAAAAAAAAAAAAAACACGTAAAGTAACATAAGGAAAATTTTTAATTTAAAATTTTCCTTAATTATTTTTCTAGATTATGTTTCTAGTAACTGAAGGAACTGTTCCTGTAACATGCATCTAATTCCTCGTGAGACTATTCTGTTTTGTGCTGCCAATTAAGGCTTGTCACGCCAGCCAGATATTCCAACTTCATGTTATGTAATCCGTAGGAGAGGGAAGTAGTACCACATCGATTGATGTCCTTGAAAGAATAACGCTTTACGTTGAGTTCTATATCCTTCATGGCCACGTGTTTGGTGCTTGGTTAAATTTAGCGTCATTTGCTGTAAACTATAAGAGCTGCATTCAAATTGAAAATAAAAATGTTGATAAAAAGTGAAGTCTTGATTTCAGCTTGTGACTGTGTCCATCAGGGGGGGCTTAAGTATCGCCAGAGGATCTGACGCTGGACCCACCGTCTCCGCGCACATCTGGTCGGTGGGCGTGTTCGACGCAGAGAGAAATCCTGCTCATTCTAAAATATTCATGGAATATCTCATGAAGACATTCAACTTACCGAAAGATAGGTGAGCTGATGAAAATTAGACTGAATGCCTTGATGCTACATGTAACAGTATCCTAAGATACGTTATGAACATAATTATGTAGCGCTTTGTGAAAATGCGTTATGATTTTTCTACAACAGTGTTTTTTTTCATTTTTGATGTTCCTATGTAAGAATACGAATCTTCCTCTATGGAGTCTATGCCAATACCGAGTTGCAAATACATGCATACAGTTCACAATAATTTTGAAGAAACCGTGTATCATTTTCAGAGTGACCATCATATTTCATCCAATAGAAAAGACGGACGCAGGTCATCTGTTGTACGCAGATCTTGTGGCTGAGAAGAAATGAGGAATTCTGGCCCACTGCAATTTAGCGTACCCCATATTCCTCAGGATCAAGTGCTTTACTATTTCCAAATTGGTGATAAATGATTCATTCATCAGAAATGTCTTCACATTAATACCGGAATGAACAAGGTGACATCAAAGTGATAGAAGACTGGACTCGGTTGTATCGACGCATAAATGTACCATGGCCAGAATTTAGTTATTTCTAAAAATTTATTCCACTTTGTTTATGGTATTAATAAACAATGAGTCTGACCACAAGGCTACAATGCGCTTCCGGCCATTTTGACCTTCAACCCAGAAAATTTTAGGAAAGAAGTAGAGTCAAGGTCAAGAGAAGTCCGCTGACAAAGCCAGTTTTTTTATTATGACACGACAATGCAGCGAGTGGGCGTAAAACAATGAAGCAATGAGTCCATTTATTGTGGCTGGGGTTTGCCTCGACCGAATCCTCCTCGCTGCAACACAAGAATGAAATTAGAAAAACACTTCTTTTTTTAATCCACTCTGAAAATCTGAGATCTACTGAAGAGAACAATGAAACTTACGAATTGGAAATCTGTGTTGGAGCCTGCGCCAGCATCTCCCTTCTTGTCAGCTCCACCTGAGGAGAAATCTAAGGTTACATTATGAGTGACAAGCCCAATGGAATCTAAATATAACTGCTAAAGTAATAATGAATAGGACACTCACCAGGGGCACGCTTTCTGTAGGCATCTCTGTCTTCACCCATGGGGCGTCTGCTCTCCTCACCTTCAAACAAATAAATGCATGAAATACATCGACAAAAATACTGTAAAGGGGTTTCATGGCAAAACTGGAATTAAGAGCCCTGCTGTAGACTGACTACCATCAGAACACAGCGAGAGGGTCGTACTTAAAACTACATTAACCTTCTAGGTCTTTATTCTCTTAAGCTTGTAGGCCAATCAAATAACCCAAGTATAATAATAAATGTTTTCATATAATTTAATAACAAACATCATAATCTATTCTGAATACTAACAAATATTCACTCATCCATTCATTAGAATCTTTTTTTGCTTGTGAATTTGATCATCATAATGCACAGGGATAGGAAGAGGGTGTAAGTGCACATCAAGGTCAACCCCGTGCTAGAGGGTTAATATTCATTTATTGCGAGTTAAGTGATGACTATTAGGTCTTTTCCTGATGAAACAGACAAACGAGTTGTATCTTTGTACGTTCGTAAGAGATTCAGATGCTTGCAATGTGAATCATCACTTTAATTTAAATCAAAAAGGTAGTGAAGCGTCACATTGTGAGTACTTAGAACAATATACGCAAATTGAAAGATCAGTGATTAGATAGGTATCATTATTTACATTATCAATACACAGCAGCCTGGGAAGGCCATTCAAATTGATTCCCAGTAAAACTATCTTCATATTGTATGACTCACCAGCCTTAGGTCTGGGTCTGGCGGGGTCAGGCTTAGCCTGGCGTTTGAGAGTTGCGGGCACAATCTCAGGGGGCAGATGGAGGAAGTCCCTCAGGTATTGGATACCCTCATTCGTCAGGTACCAGTAGTAATGCCTCCATGCAAACTGCTCCTTCACAAGACCTCTGCTCTTCAGTGACTGTAGTGTACCATGATTAGAAGGGAACATAAGACAAGGGTGCGACATACCTGGAGGGCCTTGATGACGTGCAGGTTGGGCACTTGCTCCAATTCGGGGTGCTTGGGAGCACGGAAGTCTTTCTTGGCGACAATGACACCCTCCTTGAAGAGGTGCTCATAGATGGCCACACGGTTCTTCTTGGGCATCAACATCCTGTAATCGAGAGAAAAACGTCTAAATAAACGCATCGAGTTCTGATGGAGAACGGGAATTGTTAATACAGCCACACAGCATTTTAAGTTAAATTATTGTTATTGCATAACTAAGTGCAATGCGGTTGAAAATCAACGTCCAAAATTAAGATGTGCGATTGAGAAATGCCAGATGCTTTTCTTCACATATAATGAGTTTTAAGCAGCATCAGTAAATGGAATTAGGTAATATAATTATTATTTTCTGTCGGGAAACGAGCCTTCCAACGCCAATAATGAAGACTAGGGGTCAGAGGTATGACTCAAAATAGTTGATTCTGCATGTTGAACAATCAATTTGCTAATAGAAGCATCCGGACATAATTGCACAATCGTTTTAAAGCACCTATAGCATAAGATGGGCTCTATTATTGGAGATATTAGATGATTTGACAAATATTTATTTTCATACTTGCTGATCGCCGACGGCTCAAAACGGAAAAGGAAGTTAGTCGCTGTGGTAAACACGAAATAAAAAGCCAATAATTTTTAACAAACGAAAACACACGCCGCAAACAACTCCGCTTAACGTATACTGTAGCATAATCCGTAGCTCGAATAGACTAATACTTCGACTCAATAACTGCTCAATGGTACTTGGATGAACAAATCGAATCATTTTTTTTAGCCATTTGACATTAGTGATGCCGCACACCAAAATGGATTGCATGTCTCAGATTTTAAAATATGTATTTTCTGTCATTTTGTAGCATGTTCAATTTCCGACACACTGATGCAACACAAATAAATCATCTCCAACATGTCCAAATGTGGCAAAGCTTTGACCATTTGAATGTGACAAACCATCAGGAAATTTGAACTGAGAAAAAAGTCATTAGCGATTAATTGTCCTCTTCATCAACCTTGTTATTATAGTAAACCAATCTTTCTGTAGTATAATATACCCAAGTAACCCTCCCAATCGAATGAATGAACGACAGAGTATGAACAATGAATTAACAGAACAGTGCAATAAACAACAAGAAAAAAAAAAGAAAAAAGACAATTTTATAAACAGGTACTGAGATGATCAATTAGTAAATCACATTCACATCTGGATAGGAAAAAACTGCCATATATTTTCATATTTATACATTCCCTTATTACTTGGGATATGCAAATGGTATTCACATCTTGTAAAATATCTTTTGACAACATCGCTTTTAATTTACATGAGTGACATCCTGCCTGTTTACATGTAGTGTGTCAGCAACAAAGCTGACCAAATTGCTCACAGCAGAGTCGCTTCCATAAAAAACAACATCGAAGCTTTTAAAAGCTATTATGAGTGAGTGAGTGATGGGGTTTTACGGCTCCACCCAATCCGATCGAATGACACGGGTGCCAGAACAGAAGGCCCGGGACCGGGGATTCCCCTTACTCTTATTAATAAATCCCAAGGGTTCTTTATCCTGCATACCACCATAGACAGTAGTACACAGCGCCCGGACTTGTTACGCAGTTGGGCAGCACTGCAGAGTCACCGAAGAATTACAATTATAACGAATTACAATTATAATTCACAATCATAACGCTCGTGGCCTGATCGGGTCTCGAACCCGGGACTTCAACCTCCACGGTCAGCATTGGATTGTAGTCAGCAGCTTAACCCACTGTTAAAAGCTATTATATTACTACCATATACATTATATATTTTACAAAGCATTTAAGCATTTGCTTTTCAATTGGTGCATTCTCTACAATGTACGTCATGCTGTATGCATAAGAAAATAATATTAAGAATTAAGAAGCTCACTGCATATTTATGCCATATTATTTCGCATTTGACACTCTTATCAAGTTATCATGGCTCGTGTCTGCTACAAAATACTTTTAGATAAATAATACTACAAGATACCTTTAGTAGAATATACCCCCTGCCTCCCAATTTTTCCCTTATTTTCACCTAATTTAATTAATGTGTATCAGCTGCTCGATATCAGCTGATACACATTATTCATGTGTATCAGCTGCTAGAGCCACAATTCCATGATAACTATTGAAACACATAAACAAGATGGGCCAAAATAAACTATTCAATGGCGTTGAGCATTTTTGAGGAAGTGTTACAAAACAGGTCCCACTGTAAAAATCCTGCAATTTTCCAATTTAATGCCAGTGTATCTCAATTAATAGAGCGCACCCAACATTTCGTGATATTTCCACTTATGGTGGCAGACAGAACCCAGGACCATGGATAACCGTTATTGAGAGTGTTATTGTTATGACAGTAGCATTGATGTTTATCTTCTAAAATCAAAACAAACCAGAAAGTTTGTATTGAAGTGCCATGCAATAGATGACATTCCTTAAAAGGATGGGGAACTAAATTTTAAGTGATGTTCTATTGACTCATAGCACCAATTGATAGCATTCCGCACCAATAACACCATGCCTGGATGCAAGCGTAAGGAAATAATGCATTTCGAATATTGGGGTTAGCATTGCGCCTATGGGAGAATGGCTTCCATTACGAAGTATAGGAGGCAAACATCAGCTGAGGGCTTGCCGTGATTGGTCCCGTTCCTCTCGTGAAGCTATCGATTTCAGCCAATCAGAGCAGATCATCTTCGCCATAAAAGGACATCTTTGTTGTTTACGAAACAAAAGCGCATGCGTGGTGCACTCTGGCTGACCTTTTTACTGTTTCAGGATGAGAAACATGGTAGGTGTCCTAGAAAATCACTTGTTAAAATAAGAAAAATAGCGAAAAATATTTTTCTTTTCACGCCTGACTGGTGGCAAAACGATTATTCTATCTATTTCCGAAAGGAAAATAAAAAAATATCCAGGGGTTTAGTCGCAGAACACGCTGATATAACGAGGCCCATTGTAAAAGATGGGGAACTCAGTGTTTCATGACAGCCTCTGACGTCACGCCTAATTAGCAATATATCTCTCGCGAAATCGTTAGCAATGATATTCCTTGTGTGGGCCAGGCATAGGAATCATTTTTGGTGCATCAAATACACAAGATAAGTTAGTCAATACATACCAGGTTTTTAAAAATAATTGATCAACTTTAGCCAATTTCAAATTTTTATTTTTAATATGGAGTAGATAGACTACTTTTGGCTCACTCTGTATAGCTTGAAGGTGGTGATGCACTCATTCATGGACGAAAACTGAATGGAGTAGGCTGTTGAAGGATTGGAATTTGCCTCAGAATTGTTTGAAGATCTTTATATCTGTGCAGATTTTTTGTGATTTTGAATTGATGAGGATGAGAGGCAGTGGTTGTTCTCCACCGGTGGGCGCGAAATTCAGGCGGGGCTGCTTGGAAGAGTTCATGCCTGCTGTATTGGGGCCTGGAAGAGAACTGCCTACTTGTAAATCATAGCAGGATGTGCATTATTTCTGCAGGTTGATATTGATTTGCAGAAGAGGGCATCACTGGCATGTGCATAGCACAGAAGTATTTCTGTAATCATGGGTCTACCACACAAGTTTCATGTACTACTAAGAGAGTTGCTCTTGTGCTCAATATGAGCGCATTCATTTTTGTTTCTTGGGTCTTGGCAATTCTGGCTTTCTTGGTCTGGAAAAAAAAAGCATTTGTTGAATAGAGCAACCATGCGCGACCACAAATATTAGATCCATGAAAAAGTAGGGAAGCACCGAGTTAATAAATTGCTGGAACCTGTAACAGCATTTCTGGCTGGAACCAAACTAAAACCCAGAGCATGAGAGCACCTTCCCAAAACATGGATATGCTTAAACTTTGAGCTTATTTTGTTTGATTTTCTTGAAACATGTGACATTTAAATAGCTACTGGACTACATAGTTATTGATTACACATTTAGATTACAGAGTATAAGCAGTAAGGGCATGCAATAAATTTGATCCTTGTTATTACTATTGTGCACTTTGTGATGCTCTAATTCTGGGCAGCTGGATAGATAATTAAACATGCGAATGGAAAATTGACGTTATTGAGAATTAACCCCATCGCGGAAAACATGTGATTCTTGTGGCAGCAAGCCAATTGCTCATTTCATCTCAATATTAATAGAAACCATCATACTTTTTTCAGAACCTATGTTATTAAATCATATACATGTATGTTGCATGTTTGCCCTCTCAGAAGTTGCGATCACACCTTTACTTTCTGCTTGGATAAAAAGGTACGTGTATTGACAGTATACTTTGTCAAATCATGACGCTATTTCCTGCCAAATCTATTGATGGGTTTTCGGCAGCGACTGAGCCAACTGTACAGGTACTTTGGAGACATACCCTCTAGTAGCCGAACGTGTGATAGATGATAGAGTATGATCACTGATATTATAAACTCAAGACTTTAGTACGAAGGCTTGACTGTGAATAAGCCAGAGCATTGGTTATTCTTTGAATTATTGATTCAATAAAAACTATGTGCATTTTGTACAACGTACACCCTGATCAAGCAATCTCAAACAGTACATGTATGCTAACAGAAGCAGAGCCTGAAGTCAAGTCGATTGATAGAATCGGTCAGTTTGAGTTCCAATTGACTAACTTATCATTGTCAAACAGACTAATCAGTTTGAAATCGACTGACTTTGATTTGTCTCAATTTTGACTGACTTGGGTCGTGTTTTTCCTTTTGAACCTAACTCTGGTTCAGGTTACTGGTTAGGACTAAGTCTTGGTCACGGATGAGCTGCAAGAGAGATGAGATGAGATCTCGCTAGTCTCATAGTGGAGTTTGAAAGCTACGGCAATGGTGTCAAGATATGCATAATCAAGTCTTCCGTGATTTGAGAGGAAGTAAAGTCTGTTTACGCGACTACAGCAGGATTGATATATATGCGTATACACACTGTGAAATCTGTTTTCACAGGACTTAAAGGGATGGGGAACTGAATTTTAAGTGATGTTCTATTGACTCATGGCACCAATTGATAGCATTCCGTGCCAAAAACACCATGCCTGGATGCAAGCATAAGGAAATAATGCATTCCGAATATCGGGGTTAGCATTGCGCCTATGGGAGAATGGCTTTCATTACGAAGTATAGGAGGCAAACATCAGCTGAGGGCTTGCCGTGATTGGTCCCGTTCCTCTCGTGAAGCTATCGATTTCAGCCAATCAGAGCAGATCATCTTCGCCATAAAAAGACATCTTTGTTGTTTACGAAACGAAAGCGCATGCGTGGTGCACTCTGGCTGACCTTTTTACTGTTTCAGGATGAGAAACATGGTAGGTGTCCTAGAAAATCACTTGTTAAAATAAGAAAAATAGCGAAAAATATTTTTCTTTTCACGCCTGACTGGTGGCAAAACGATTATTCTATCTATTTCCGAAAGGAAAATAAAAAAAATATCCAGGGGTTTAGTCGCAGAACACGCTGATATAACGAGGCCCATTGTAAAAGATGGGGAACTCAGTGTTTCATGACAGCCTCTGACGTCACGCCTAATTAGCAATATATCTCTCGCGAAATCGTTAGCAATGATATTCCTTGTGTGGGCCAGGCATAGGAATCATTTTTGGTGCATCAAATAACGACTCAAAGTCCATTTTTAACCAGTTCTCCCTCCCTTTAAAGCTAGCTACCAACACACGAAAAAAAAAAAAAATTAAAACGCTTTGTTTGCGTTGTTTACTACAAAATATACAAAATCGGCCCAGAGAGGGGGGATATTCTTTGTTCTTGCCGCCTTGAACCACAGCATCAACGCCTCTTCCGAGTCCGGGTATTCACACAACCTCGCTTGCTTCCTGTCAGCTCCACTCTCTCTGTAATGCGCTTGAATCTTCTCAGAATTTTTGATCCAAGTTGACAGGGTGCTTGGTGGGAATCCAAACTTATCGACGATGGCCTTTTTCTTCCCTCCAGCTTCAGCTTCGCTGATCGCCAGGAACTTGGTCTCCAGGGTTACACGCGTGATCTTTCGTTTAGTCGCTATTATTGCAGAGATGTCTCGCAGAGATTCGTTGACAGAATGATTAATTTGTTGTGACGAATGGTCGGTTTTTATACTGATGGGCAGAGTTGGTTTATTATTGATGTTTCCCGCCTATTCAACATCTGAGGCTATACCGTTATCTGTAATCGTCTTCATCAAAGACGCCTTCATGTGTTTTACTCCGATCAAAAATCCACTACATGCCCTTTCTTCTATTGTTAACCAAGCATCGTGATTAAAAGAACGCTTGCTGCTAATTGAACCTTTGAACATGGCGGCTGCTTTAATCGACACGATACGGTCGATTACGCAATGAAAAGACTGAGACGGAAATGCAAACTTCTGAACAATGCGAGAGGTGACAAGCAAGTCGAACTCTGTTTGTAAACAATTGTCCAAAACAGTAAACAAGGTTGCGTTAACTACAATTAGCAAAAGGTTCTTTGATCTAAAAAAAAAAAAAACTTCAACAAATACGATTTGATTTTGCTCAAGGGACCAAAAAATATGTTCTAGGAACAGGGTTTTTCAACGAAGTGGGGTTCGATGAATCCGAGCAATCCGTAATGCTAAAGTATAGGGGAGTCGTCGGGACTTTGAAAACACTTCGACGAAGCGACGAAGAGGGGTCTTCGAGTTATCCGTTTTCGAGTTAGAGGGGTTTTACTGTAATAATAATAATAATAATAATAATAATAATAATAATAATAATAATAATAATAATAATAACAATAATAATAATAATAATAATAATAATAATAATAATAATAATAATAATAATAATAATAATAATAATAATAATAATAATAATAATAATAATAATAATAATAATAATAATAATAATAATAATAATAATAATAATAATAATAATAATAATAATAATAATACTATTATTGAATCCATGAGAAAGGAATTTTTACTCTTTTTTGTGGTCACTAACTCTAGCAGTAAATTCCAGTACTTGAGGAAGTACCAGATAATCGCTCTTACCAGTGCTCACCAAGAAAATTGAGTGCAGTGAAATATACTTCAGGTTAAGGTTCAGGTTAATTGGCTTAAAGTGCCTTTATTTTAGCACTGTTAAAAACTGATGTTCGAGTTTCTCTTTTTATATGGCTTCTATTTCTAAAAGATATATCCTCATAAATAATACAGTCATAATTGAAATAAAATTAAACTGGAACAACCAACCAAACAATAACCACTACCTCCCTCTTTTTTCCTCAAAACAACAGAACAAAATGATAACAGGTAAATGGATCAATAAATAAATGAACAGATAGATAAAGTAGAAATATAAATATAGATAACAAGAAAATAACATAAAATGAATAGATGAATGGATGACTAGAAGATATTTGGTGTTCTACTCGGTCACAGTGCAAGAGAAAGCAGCCTGATAGCCTGTCATGCAAAATGATCGATGTAGGAGTAAGTTGTAAAGTAACATAAACAAAAAACCATTACACCACAGTCTACAATATTTCATCAATAGATCAACCATCAGTACTAGCTTGCTACTAATTAGATAACTCATAAATCAACAAAAAGTAATAATTCCAAATTGTTGTAATCTGTTGATATCATAACGTTCTCTGTGGTAATGCAGAATCGCAACGGTTCACACAACATGAAAGTCTATATAATAAATAGTTTTTGTTCGAGAGTGTTAGTACTGCAAATGGCGTCCCTCGTTCTGTGTTTCTGCTGAGTTTAACAGGTTATGGGCCCAGTCTGACCCATTTGAGAGCTAAATCATGGATGGAAGAGAGACCATGGATAAGTTGAACTCTTTGGATGATTGGAGCAGCTGGAAATTCCAGTTCAAACAGCTCGTGAAGACTCAAAATCTATGGAATAACGTGACAGAGGAGGTCTTTGGCACCAAGGTGGGTGAGTCAGCGGTGAGGTTAGAAGTAAGACTGAAGCAGAAAGAAAAAGCATTTTCTTGGCTCGGGCTAAACGTAGGAAAGCCCTACATATACCTCATTGCCGGAACGGAGTCACCGAATGGACATGGAGCTATGAGTATGAAGGCGACATCTGACAGTAAAAATTGGAAGAAGAAACCAGCATGGCAGAGTAAGCCGAAAAAGTGCGACAACTGTGGTGGTTTAGGACATTTTGCAAGAGACTGCCCACAGACAAAGAACAAGATGTCTGACGATCCAGCAGGGCAGAACAAGCCGAAGAAGTGCTACAACTGTGGTGGTTTAGGACATTTTGCAAGAGACTGCTCACAGACGAAGATCAAGATGACTGACGATTCATCACCATGGAGAGATTTTTCAATGAAGATTAATCCGATTTCAAGTACAGTAAAACCTCGATGTATCGAACGTCCGTCCCTCGAATGTCTCCCTGTGTCGAAGTGTTTTTGAAGTCCCGACGATTCTCCTATACTTTACTATTAGCACTAACATCCATTCCTCGAACGTCTCATTCTCGAATTTATCCTTGTGTCAAAGTGTTTTTGAAGTCCCCGAGACATATTTTCGATCTGTAGCTCGAAGTCGAAAAATTCGATGAGCATATTTCTCAGTTTGATAACTTCAAAGAGAGAGAGAGAGAGAGATAGTCAGTTGTTTAAAAAGCATCAAAACATTCCCGCCCCCACAAAGCAGTCGGCAGCCTTTATCTCTCCTGTGTTTACGCCGCGACCAGAGCTTTGATTGGCTGACTCCAAAGATCAACGAACCGTGGATCTCAACTAAGCTATAAGGCATATTGTTGTTGGTGTACCGCAAACCGACCAGAGCTTGGCTGACTCCTAAAACCAATAGACCATGGATATCGACTAAGGCATTGTTGTTGGTGTGCTTGTGATAATATTTAATGAATGCCGACAAATGATCGCGCGCATTCGAAGCTAGAGTTAATTAAAGAAATCCAGCCTTAGATCTACACATTGATAAATATTTGTTAATTCAAAGTTTCATTCTCAATTTCTCCTATTATCATTTCTTTGGTTTAGATTTCTCGTAAGTCATGAGATCACCGTTCATAGTTTATGAGTTCATACTGCATGCAGTTAATCATAACGTCAAAGCACGGTTTGGAATCATAACGGTCATATCATAATGGGCTCGATCTATCCCTCGAAGTATCCTTGAGTCGAAGTATTTGAGCTAACCCCACGAACTTTGACACATCGAGGTTTTACTGTAACTTGAAGAACAATGACTGCAGCCACAATGAACTCCTGGTGGACTGTGGGCAATGATCTCCACTACTACCTAGATTGCTTGTAGGCACGGTGGATTCCGCCATTGCGCGTTACACTCTTGGGGGCTCTGCAAACGAGCACGAAACACGAAAATCGGCAGTAGATGCTACAAGTATAACGCACTTGGTGATCATAACGCACACATTGGCATAACGCATTCAGCAATCATAACGTACGAAACGGTCAAAGTTGTAATAAAACCCCATGTTTTTATCGGTTTAACCAGAGAATAATAAATTAA
>KB310685.1:41472-69552 GCA_000328365.1 Capitella teleta
AACAAGATACTGCTAGGTTCATTCCAGTGCAATTAAGTAACTGCTAAGTACAACAACATGCTAGGTTGCTGCATGTTCATCTACTCGATTAAAAATCGTTCTAAGTACCGACTCCTACCTCGAACTCCTATTTGAGAATCCTAATGGAGCCGCTGTCTAATTTATTACGAAGTCACTCTACACTCAATCAAAAGAATTAACACATACACAAAAACACGTATTCGTTGTCAAAGGGGAAACTGAATACTTTATTGTAACTTCAAACGTTGGTGAAGACCCATCGTGAAGGCTTCTCTGGCGGGGTATGTGCGGCGACCGCTGCCGTGCTGTCCATGGGCGTTCCGCTTCTTCCTCGCGCCACTGATCCCCTCGACCGCTTTGTCGACGCCCCTGTCTACCGCAGACGCAGCCAACTCCTCCGCGATCCTCTTCGGCGCCGCCTTCAGCTGCTTAATTGCCGCCTTCTTCGCGGCTCTCCCTCCGGCTTTGATCAGCCTCACAGCCGCCTGCTTGGCTGCGACTTTGGTAATCCCTCTGACTCCGGCCCTCGCAGCAGCTCCGGCAGCAGCTATGGCGGCAGTTCTGGCGGCAGCACTCGCGGCAGCACTCGCGGCCGCTCTCAGACCCACACCGGCGACGATGGACCCTAGGAAGCCTCCCCTCTGCTGTGGTCGTCGTCGGTGGCACATGTATGCGTTGTCAGCGGCTTGTTTTCTCCTCATTATAATCTCTCCCTCGGCGTTCTCTTCTAGTACCACCTTTTCTTCGCCGATCTCTTCTGCCGCGGGGGACACTTTCGTCTTGGGAGGGAGGGGCGGTGGTGATGGCATCCTGGGAGAGGCGGGCGGTGCCGATGGTCCTGGTGATGGTCCCGGTGATGGTCCCGGCGATGATCCCGGTGATGATGGCGTCTTGGCGGGGCTGGGGAGGTCGCTCTCATTGCTGTCGCTCTCGTCACCGAGGAAGAGCAAGTCAATCACCACGCACAGCACCGCTTGAAGACTTCCACTTTGTTCTTCCTCATGCGGCCAGTCGGAGTTGCACGCACCTCTTCGTCGCCGCCATCCTTCTCTCCCTGCAACTCCTCGTCGGCGACAGCTGACACCAACTCGACCGCCAGCTTCGCCCTCCTCGCGTCTTGATCCTTGGCGGCGGCCGCCGCCTTCGCCATCTCCTCCTCTGCGACCACTCGGGCCAGCCTGCGCCCCAGAGCGGCGCGCCGTCCGCCAGCAGCAGCAGCAGCAGCAGCAGCCCCACTCCACTCCCAGGTTGGACAGTCAAAATGCTTCCTCTGTACGTTGAAGGGGTAGTCATGTAGGGGAGGGGGAGGGGGGGCCGTTTGACATAACTCCTTTGTGGTCCCATTGAAGAGCTCGATCCCGACAAGTCCTGTGAGTATATGGTCCTTGTTGGGACATGACCTGAAAATGAAGGCCAGCATCTCAAGGGGCGGCGCGATGTAGGTGACACCCCTCCCATTTGCGAGGCGGGTCGTGTCCACTTGGTCTCTCGACATCGGTACCCCAATTCTCCACAGCTCGTGGTGGTCCGTGTCGAGCACGTCCTTCAGCCGGACCTCCACGATTGCGTCCGAAAATTTGCGCAAGGCCTTGAAGTAGACCCTGCGCTTGTCCACGGCGGTCCCCATATATTGGAAGAGGCCAATATACTGCTCTACCAACACCAGTGTTGGGCTCGCACGACAGGGAGGCGAGCTCCTCGTAGACAGGATCCTTGAGAAGCCTCCGCACGGCGGCCCTGTGTGTGGGTGGCAGAGCCTTGAGCATGGCGTGTGTGGCGGTGGCAGGGACCGCTGCCGGGTTCATCACAGTATTGATGGCCTGGACGCGTATTTTTTTTTCCTACATAGGTTGGGGAATCATGAATATTAATGAACCCTTTTTGATGAATATTCATGATTGTCCTCATGAATATATTAATTCGCCCTACTCTTGAAAGGCCCTTTTGCATTAGTTGCGTTTGACATCATTTCTATTTGAGAGACCTCGTTTCGTTTATTAAAGAGTTTTCGATAAATCAATTTAGAAATAAAAAATAAATCAATCAATCGCTCCTTTTAAAGATTTCTACCTGTTTGCACCGTTATTATTTCTATGGCTTGCCCACTGCCCTTCTACTTTGTATTTTCTGTAGCTGTAATAAAATTTTAATGCATTCTATTCTACATGATATAGTAACTATGAACAAAGAAACAAATTACAAATGAAAAACCAGCATCTTTAATTACTAGTATACAATTATAAAGAGCTAAAATTTACAACTGATTTGAAACCCAAAAGACCTAGAAGTTATTGTCCACAAAAAATGATGAAAAGTAATGATAAAAAACAGCAAATTATTTAAAAAGTGACACCTGACAAGAGAAAAATGAAACCTGCACAATGAGAGAAAAAGTCACATACTTTGAAAGTTGATTAAATTGTAATTACTGACAGTATTACATGAATGCGTTTTGCCAAGCTGATTGTTAGAAGAAACACATGATGACAGGTTGTGAGGAGCACGTTTAGGCACAATAGCGCTTGCAAAAACCCCAGGTTCCTTGCGCTTGGAATGGTTGATGGCACGCGCTTGGAATGGTTGACGCCCAAGCGCCATCCTTTTCCGGCCCCCAACTAGCATTTTCCGACGTGCGAGTGCTGTTGGCTGCACCCTAATGGTCTTGCTGGTCTGGAGACGCGACTGGCGACGGGCTTTCAGTGATGCGGCAGCACCTGCATATTTGCCAAAACAGGTCATGGCTGATATCAGGGCACTCTGTGTTGTAAGTTCATCACAATTGCTGGCAAACTTCAGGACTGGCTCCAGCATTTGGGCAGGGTCAGACTCCAATTGCTCTTGGAAATGCTGGAAAACGATTTTCAGAGCATCCGAGGCCTTCTGGATCAGCTCTGGATCAATGTTTTCCTTTGATCCGTCCAAATCTTCATGTTCCATTTCCTCTTTCATGTCGAATTCATTGCCCATGTTGCTGCATGGCAGATCAGCGGTGGGCAGAGCTTGAGCCGTGTGGTACGAACCCAGATTAGCGAACCACTCAGGGGGTGCATCCTCCCCAGTGGCAACTTTGTGCATCTCAGCCCTTAAAATGCTTGATGTTGTGGGCAGGAAGTTGTGGGAAGCAATGTTGTACTGCTGCACCACAGCAAATTGGTGTTTGCAGGGTCCTCCTGTTGACCGAACTGGGCAGGAGCAGAGGCCAACGGACATATCCACTGCGTATGATGTGTTTTCATCTTTTTCACTGGGGTCATCAAAAGTTTCATTACCACTTCTAACTATTTTGTCACCACAGATGGTCGATGCCGTTCCAAGGAACCGGGATTGTAGAACATGGTTCATCCTGCAATTTAAAAAAAAAAAAGAACAAAAACCACACATTATTCTCAAATGTTCATCAATTTAGTCTCTTACTTCACCTGTTGTTTGCAACATCAATGAGCCTGCGTGTGTAATAGTCCTCCATCCGAGTCGTGAGGAAGGCCAGAAGTTGCGGTACATTAAAGGCTTTCGTGCGTAAAAACACTTTATCTTTTAAGACCCCCATTGTCGCTTCAGCAAAGTTATTTGTGTTATTCCCTCTTGTCGGAAGCTCTTTGCGGAAGCATAAAGCCCATTCCTCACACTCGTTGATGACTTTGTTTTGAAGGTAATTCTTGACTGCTGGATACCTATGGAAGGGCACAATGAGAACACTGGGAAGGCAAAAAGCATGTACTTACATGTTAAGAACATGATCTGACATGGCAACTGCAAACTGTTCATTCAGTTTTGCAGAAAACCATTTTCTTCAGCAGGTGGAACAGGTGTTGCCGCTTGTCCTTAACTACACCAGTCTTGGCACTCCACAGGTACCTCCAGAAGGCCTGCAGTACGTGGAAAATACAAAGTACCAGGGTTGAACTTGGAAAGATAGCTTGGAGAGCCTTGCGCTCGGCTGAACAGTCGTCAGTCATGAAAAGCCTTTATTTTTTATAACCTAAACATATTTGACACCATATAACACACGTTAATGTTGGTGTGCCGTAAAAAACCAATTTCCTTTCCTTTCCTGTATATTAAAAAAAAAAAAAAATTACGACCTCGACGCCGCTGGCAAGATGCTGCAGGAGCGCGTCAAGACCCACAAGCCCCATGGAATCACCATGGCCCAGTTTGAGAGGCTGCTCGATCTTCTGCAGGAGAACGCTGGCGCCAACGGTACGTAGTGCCTCGCCCCTTCAGTCGGGCGGGGTCCACTTCTTCCCTGGTGACGGGGTTGCTGATGACCCACTGCTCATAGCTGGTCTCGCCTATGATTGCCTTCAGCTTTACCTCGACGATGGCTGTCGAGAAATTCCGGAGTGCCTTGAAGAAGGACTTGCGCTGCTCGCGGGCGTCTCCGAGATAATTAAATAAGTCCAGAAATGGTTCCACCAGGACGACCGTGTTGGGTTGAGTGGCGAAGGTTGCCAGTTCGTCATATTGGTCGTCATCCAATAGACGCTCGATTTTGATTTTATGAGATACTTTTACCTCCCTTGTGATTACAAATCTTATTTTTCCTGTTAACCGTTGGAGGCACTAATATAATACTTTTAGTATCAGAGTGCCGTAAAACTCCACCCATTCATCATTCATTCATTCATTCTTTCTTTGGTGCAAATTGCAATATGAGGGAATGGAATGCCTCAATTGAGCTGGTCTGCTGACCTCCGGAGAGCACGGCCACTTTCTTCAATAGGGTTTTATTCAAAATGAGCATTTCTGCTTTTTCAGCCGCAATAGAGTCTGAAACATTTGCAGATATACACAAAGTTTGATCAGGAATCAATGCATACAAGATTTGATCCATTTTCTTCTGAGGACAGGTTGCCCTGGGCGCATGCGGAAAGATTGGCCCATGACCACTGTGTTGGTTCATCAGGAGGTTCAGAAGAGATCCCACTTTGTAGCGATCAACTCCCCATCCCCACCTGAGGAGGTGGCTGATCAGTACATGTAGTTGACCACACACCTCGTGCATATAGACACATTTTCAGCTTAGATGCTGACTCCCAATTTTGGGAAAAGCCTACATTATAATAATAATAATAATAATTAATAATATAATTTATTCACCAGAAAAATAATGGTAATTGATGAAGGAACAGAAAAAGAGGAAAATCATACAATAATCGCAAATATTATTAGCGAAACCTTCAGTTTAAAATTAAAATAAATAAGAACAAAATACCTTTGGCAACATGCCTGATATCAAATATATGAATCACTCCTTGCAGTTCTTCACGTATGAACTTTGCAATTTGGCTGCAACAAAACAGATTACATGTATTATCATCAGCTCTGATGATATTATCCTCCCATTATTTACAGTTGGCGATTGGTCACAATGATTCCAATCTGCAGGTCATGGCCCATCACTGTGTCCAGGCATCGAATGAGTCCTTCCTTCTCCATGTGATAGGAACCTCTCACTTCATTTGACTGTAAACAAATGTAATCAAACATATATTAAATAGGTTCAGAGAAAATTATTCTTTTACAACTTGCGCATCTAAGATTCGATTCAGGTTTAATTCCATGAAGGAATATGTACCATACTTAACACAATGCCCCGGACTATCAACTCTTCCATCACTCCCAACCAGAGCTGCTTCATTGATATCCGCGGGTTGGAGTGGGCCACAACAGCATTGCGGAAATCTTCCTTGTAGTTGGGGCGAGACTGCAATGACTGAGGCCGGGGGTCGAAGTTCTTGAGGGCCTGCAGTCCTTTCTTCCTGAGTTCAAGTGACTGCATCTTCTTAGGAGACCCAGTGAACGGTTTCACCTGATGAAAGGTCTGCAGGCGTTGGGTGCATGTTTCATGGGTGAGAATTCCTTGCTTAGCAAAGGTGAGCCCATAGAGTATTATCATGACATGTTTGCAATGGGCATGCGGACCCATGCCGGCACCACATTCACACTGAGCTTGTTGGACGATGCCATGCCCATCAAAGCTAACATCCACCGCATAGTTCAGTTTCCTCTTCAACTGGGCTCTAACTCGACCTTGAAATAATTAAAGACAAAATAAATTACTCTTGCATGATTCAGTACAATAACACCAACCAGAAATGTAAGTGATGTTGCCAGCCATGGAAAACCTTACTGTCACAATCCATTTCTTAGAGTACAGCTTCTTTATTTTTTTCCTGATAGATTGTTCATAAATCTCAAGGTACTTGTTGACATTTTTCAGAGTGACAACTGGAATCTGAAAAATAATGTGCATTCTTGCTGAATATATTCACCATTAATTACGTCAAATCACCGCACTGTCCGCATTGATGTCCTTAAACGTGGAAGTTTCAGGCAGCGACATTGAAAATGCATACCATACATGTCATGTATAATATCAGGAATCTAGAATTCACTGGCCCAGTAGAGGCATGGTTATGGAGATTAGCTTATCTCCATACCTATGATTAGAGGTACCTCTGTACTGCCCCTTTTTCGACTTTCTTCAGTCCTTTTGATTGGTTGACTGTACAAACCCATACGCACTCACTCAAATGGTTTAAATATTGTAATATTCTGTTGTTTTTTCTCTCCCCAGATTGAGAGTGGAGCATATGTTTCAGCATGCTTACGATGGCTACCTGCACAATGCATATCCTTATGATGAACTCCGCCCTCTTACCTGTGATGGCCATGACACCTGGGGCAGGTATGTGCTGCCTTGTTTGCGTCGCTCATTGTACGATGTAGGGTCCAGCATCTCATTTTGGGAGGACTGCTGGGTCATGATAAAAAGGTCACATGACCCGGAGCCCTCGCTGGCTGGCTCCGGCCGCTGGCTGCCAAAATGCCGACCCCTGAAGTAGGTAACTTATGCGCGGAAGAATATTTATTATTCCTCACATGCATGCCTGGATCGTAACCTGAAGCACGGAACACCCCAATAATTGTGAGGATAAATGCTGCATAATCTAACATGTAATAATGATGATAGCGAGGATTCTATAGTAACTATTTATGCTTCATTCTCAGTGATGGTGTATTTGTTCTCGTTTCAGCTCATCCCTCAAAAATTTTATTTTACCTAAAAGAGATCGGACTATTTTACCGATTTTAACAAACATCTAGTCATCTCAAGTCCATCTTATTGTCTGTGATTATTCTTAGCTTTAAGCCTTGCTTTTAAATGAAATTGTATCACAAAGTATGTGTCTCATAGTTTAGCTGTTTACAGCATTGATTTTACGAGATACTTTTATCCTCCCTGTGAATACAATTTTTAGAAATTTCTATTTATTACTGGAAAGTTTTTAATTTATACGTGTTTGGCACCGTATAACACTCACTAGTGTTGGTGTGCCGTAAAACAACAATTTCCTTTCCTTTCTCGTTTCAGCTATTCTCTCACGCTCATTGACGCCCTGGACACACTCCTCATCATGGGCAACGTCACTGAATTCCAAAGGGTTTCTGAACTCCTTGCAAGCTCGATGAACTTCGATCGAGATATCAATGTCTCGGTGTTTGAAACAAACATCCGTGGTGAGCTGTGGTTGGATGTAGCAATGTGGCAATGTCTCACTGAATGACGTTGCAGTTGTCGGAGGCCTTTTATCGGCCCACCTGCTGTCTCACAAGGGAGGCGTCGTCCTGGAACCAGGCTGGCCCTGTTCAGGACCTCTGCTCAGACTTGCTGAGAAAGTCGCGAGGAAGCTGCTCCCTGGTTGGCTTCCGTTTTGTTAATTCAGCGTGACGACACAGAATGCTTTCAGCTTTCAACAGCAGCACCGGAATGCCTTACGGGACGGTGAACTTGCTGCATGGTGTCCCAAAGGGGGAGACCCCCGTCACGTGCACTGCTGGCGTGGGCACGTTCCTCCTGGAGTTTGGTGCTCTCACGCGACTCACTGGCGACGTTGTGTTTGAACAAGTGGCCAAACGTGCCATGGACGCTTTGTGGAGGGCTCGGTCGGAGATAGGGCTGGTGAGCTGCTGCTTCAGTGATGCGTCTTGGTGATGCTCGGCTATTTTCATTTGAGCGCAGTATGGCAATCATATCGATGTGGAGACTGGTGCCTGGACAGCCCTGGACGCGGGCATCGGGGCGGGCGTTGACTCTTACTTTGAATACCAGGTGAAAGCCGCCATTCTTTTTCAATACCCTGACATGATGGCTATGTTTAAAGGTTAGCCGCCATAGATGTTTGGCTGTTATAGTGTGTGTGTGTGTTTTAGATAACATGGCTGCGATTGAGAAGTACCTGAAGCGTGAGGACTGGTACATGTGGGCGCAGATGAAGAAGGGGACAGTCACTCTGCCCGTCTTTCAGTCGCTGGAAGCGTATTGGCCTGGCCTGCTTGTGAGTTGGCATTCTGCGGTGTGTTCTCACGCAAGCAGGTTTCTCCTTCCAGAGCCTGATAGGTGAGATTGAGAAGGGCATGCGTAGCATACACAATTACCACCAGGTGTGGAAGCAGTACGGCTTCACGCCCGAATTCTACAACATCGCCAAAGGTGAAGTGCAAAATAACCGTGAAGGCTACCCTCTCAGACCAGGTAAAATATATTCCTCGTTTCGTGATTGATTTTGTAAATTTGGTAATATTCCTCTTCTTTTTTTTTCAGAGCTTATTGAAAGTGCAATGTATTTGTACAGAGCCACTAAGGACCCTTTTTTGTTGGAGATAGCTGTGGATATTCTTGAATCGATTGAGCACAGCTCTAAAACGAAATGCGGCTATGCGACAGTGTGTGCGAAGCGTTTTTGTTGAATTGCTGAAATAAATGTGTCTTCAGGTGAAAGATGTACGAAATCATCAGTTAGACAACCGAATGGAGTCTTTCTTCCTGGCTGAGACCACCAAATATTTATATCTCATTTTCGATCCTGATAACTGGATCCACAACACAGGGTCCACCGGCACGCTGATCCAAACCACAAATGGAGACTGCATCATCGATACTGGTCAGTTTGAAAGTGTGCGTTTCGTATATCTCGGTTGTGTTCTCCAGGAGGCTATGTGTTCAACACTGAAGCGCACCCTTTTGACCCGGCCACCTTATACTGCTGCAGTGCCCAGCGAACTGACGACCTCGAGGATTTACAAGACCTGCATGATAATCTCGACCTCCTCGACCTCTTCTCACTGGGTCCCTCGGATAACGAGATGTTGTGGGACGTGAATCATGTGATGCAGTTGGAAGGACTGCGCATGGAAGACATATTGAATTCTGAGGAGCACAGGCAGCTGCTGGAATGGAGCAAGAAATATGCGAAGTATTTACAAAATGAAGATGTGCTGAGCGAAGATGACACTGCGGAATGTCTGGAGGAGGATGAAGTGAAGCATTTGGGTGAAAGCGCTAAGCTCACCCTGAAACAGCAGAGTGATGCGAGGTTGCTCAGCTGCCCTGCATTGCCATTCCATATGCGGTTGTCTGTCATGGGTGAAGTGTTTGAAGAGTGATTTGTTTTTTTTCCTTTTTTTTCTTTTGTCTTTGTTTTTCTTGTGGGTTATGTGAGTGTGTGATGGATGAATAAATTCAGATTTTAATTTCATTCCTGTTTGTAAATGTTAGAGATGGGAACTAGCATAAGTTTTAATGCTGATTGTTGGAGGAATATACTTATAGATTCATGTATTCAACTACCAAAGCCAGTATTTTGTAAGAATAAGAAATAATAAGAATTTATTTTGTATAGCGTAAAATCCATGAATGCTCTAAACTCTGAACAAGGTAACAAATGTGAAGTTACAGAGATCAAATATAATCACTTGTATGGTTAAAAAATTAAATGAAATCGCAGTAAAAAATTCTAAAAAGATACATCCTCAAATGTTTTTGTGTGCCAGTAAGTCTAATTCAGACCAAATGTGAGGTGGGTATGTACCATAAGCTTTGCGATGCCAAATGACCAAGTTGTTGCATCACTCATGAAATTTGGAAGACATGCACAGTTGGTCTCCCTTGCAACTAATCTCCCTGCTTGATACTCAGCTTTAAAGAACACTTAGTTTTGGAGCATCATTTGGTTTCTCAATAATATCTTTTGGATTGAAAAACAGCTGGTACTTTCAAAATTTCAGCTAAGAATACCCCTTGTGTACATGTATGTTCCGATGTTATTTCCACTTACACCTATTATGGGTCCTAGAAACAGTGATTTTTTCGATAACGGTTGTTTGATCTGTGATGATTCTGGTGTGGGATAAGTGTCCTATATATGTACTATGATCTTATGATCATTGTACATACATGTACTGCATGGTGAGCAAAATGAGCTTAACGAGTGTGCAAGTTAACATGTAACCAGAAATAATAAAAACAAAACAGGATTAATTATAATTAACTTGTAGGAAAAAAAAATTAAATATTATAAAAACTTTCATTAACTGATTATGACTAGAAAAAAAAACAGAGATCATCAATAAAAACTAAAAGCAAATATAACTCATCCGGCAGCCAGTGGCGTAGGCAGTATAGGTAGAAGGTAGTGTTGCTCCTAGGAACTCAGGACTATCCATTAAAAGTTTCAAAGACGGAAGGATGAAACTCATTGAATCCAACTCGAAGAATTCCATCCGCTGTGACTTTCACAGGGTACACAACGGCTTTAATGCTGGGTATTTGAGGACGTTGAACAACCCCTGTGTGAAGGTCAAAGCACCAACTGTGCCAAGGGCAACGAACACATGGGGAGTTGTTTACAACTTCAATATCCCCCACATGCAGTGGTCCACCTGAAATCAGCGGAATTTGGATAATCATGAAATGATGATCGCAATGCAAGCTGACCCAAGTGTGGACATTTATCCTTGATGGCAAATGCCTCTGAGCCGTACCTAAAAAGTGCCAGCTCAGTTTCATTGATGGAAAATAAACTTCCTCGCCGGCTGTTTTGTCTTCGCAATTGTTTCACTCGACCAATCGCGGGTTTTTTCACTGTTAAAAGAGGATCTGACCAGTCCAGCAGATCTGAAACGATCCATATGATCAATTGTACACAGCATCATTAACATGTATATAATAAAATATGTAGCAGTAGGCTTAGCTAGGCTAGCTGTGTACAATGTAATTGTAGGGCCAAATTTGGCTGTGAACCCAGCACTGAATGATAATTCATGCATAGACGTCATCATCCATGATCAACCTTCCATTTTATGCACATCCAATTTGTTCCAATCACCGCAAATGAATTTCCAAACATAATTATATGATGAGATTACTGATCAAGGAATTTCTTATACATGTATGTACGCAGCCTACTTAAGATTGAAGTCATTGGCAATGATTCTAGTTCTTAGTCTAATGAAGCTGACCCACGGGTGATCGGGATCAGCCATAGTATAGGGCTAATAACATGTACAATGTAGTATAAAGTACTAAGTAGACTAGTGTCTCACCGTTGAATGTGACACCTTCAACATCGAAGTAAAGACGTTGATCACTTTCTGAAGTTTCTGACATACTCGGCAATATATTGACTAATGAGCCTACAATATGTTCAATACTGACAATAGCCTTTAGTATAGGCTATACATAGATATAGAAATTGAATCAACTTAAGAAATAATTAAATGATAAAAGAAAATTATAACTGTCAAATGAAGCACTCAAACAGTTGTCAGTTGACATTAAAATCAGAGCTAGTGCTCAAAAACAGAGTGAGTGTAACCACACTACGGACTACCGTTACGAGAGCGTCCACTGATTACTTTCACTCCCTATAGTTAGTTGGCATTCTACAGCGAGACCGAGGTACGCAGACCTCGCCCGATTTATCTGTGCTACCCTATACTGGCTACAGTATTATAGTATAGATCGCATGCATAATATTCTTGTTTATATGCTGATCAAAGGGTATAGATGTTGCACAAAACGTTTATTGTCATCTACTCTTGTCGGTGGCGATGGAGATGTTTATGGAAATGCAATATACTCTGTTTCAGATGGCAACGTATGTGTTATTATAATTTTTTCTATAACTAATGATATACCCGCCTGGTCAACTTTTTTGTTTGATTGTTAAGGTCCATATTCTCTATAATTATATTGTTTTGGATGAAAGTTGAGAACTGTCTAACGTTTTTTGCCCTGAACATATTACAGTTTTAAAGGGAGCATATTGTTGTTAATAAAATATAATTCGTACACATTTAGCTAATTTGAATATATTTTTAACATAATTACATTGAATTAAATTCAATAAATTATTTAATTATTCTGAATGCATTTAGAATGGCTTCATTTTGCAGCTAATCAATGTGTATAATATTATATGAATCTACAGTTGATACATTTTACAAAAACTGTTTGAGGGAGCCCATTGCTAAGGACTCAAATTCACACCCAAGGATCTCCGATTAAAATCTTCTTCAGATTCTGCCAATTATTGTGATCGATATTGTGGTAGCAGTATCCCCAGTTTATGAAAAGTTCTTGAGTACTAGTAAGTGTATGCTATATAGGTATAAAATGTACATATGTATGAGTGTAATAACTAAATAAGTAACAAAAAGTTATAGTTAATAGTTTCACTTGAGCAAGCGCATGGTGATGGGCCCAGCCGATTCGGCGGTGGGAAACGAAGGACAGGTTACAAGGGCGTGCTTCCACAGAATAGAACAGTCCAGGTGATTTTTATCATCGTCATGTCATTACAGCAGATTAGAGCACAAGAAGCTGTAAATAAGCATGCATTCACAGTGGCAATATCGCGAAATCAGCGGCTTTAAAACAAATAATCTATTAAAACAAATAATCTATTAACACTTTTCTTTAGTAGTAAAAGTAGAATGTTTGTGATCAGACATTCAACAGTATATCTATAACCCGAATCGGTTGTTGTGGCCCTAGAAAAAATTTCAGGCCATAGCATGGATTATGAATGCTGTTACATTTGGCGGATTATTTGTGTGAAAATATCAGTTAACCCGGGTATCTAAAATGTTATCTAGTACAGACTCATTTTGAGCCTGATATGGCTGGGCGGATCCACGAGTGATTGGGATTCGCCATAGTATACGGCTATTGTTGCATGCGTTATGGTTGCAAATACTGTAGAACAGGAAATTTCTGCTGACTGCAATTTGCGTGGTTTTAGGGCTCAGACCTTTGTTTGCAGCACCAATTATTTGAGTTCAAGCGTAGTCTGCGTAGGGTCAGATAGTATGCGATTACCCAGAAAAATTTTATGGGCATCTAATATTCGCGGTTGATCGTGACCGCGAATAGAGCAACAATTTTATGCGGTGTGAAATTTTCCCGTTCTAAAAGAAGTATGAAAAGTATGAAGCATGTTCATTGAATGTTTCATTGTATACAGTATGGTGTTGGATCTGTTGATGATTCATTAATCTCATTTCAATACGTTTGAAAGAAAAAGAAAAGGGGGAAAAATAATTATGATAATTTTTTTCAACGATGCTTGCAAAACACTGGCATCGGTCGAATTTAAGCCTGACATAATGTTGCAATGCTAACGCCATTGACCCTTGATACTGCAATGTTTCGCTAGCCTGAATTAAAGTTTGAGTTTAAAACAAAGTTATATTTTGAAGCCTTGAGCAAACGCTGGGGTTGCCAGTGTATGCTGTGTATCGCTTTGCACTGCGATCATTGCTTTCACCTCGTGATTTCAATCTGCAGCCTGCAGGCCCCATATTATATACAGATTGGGAAAATTAATTTATTCATCACTCATCGATGCCAAGTTTTTTACGTTCTTCATAATTATTGGTGCCATAATTTAAATTATAAATCATGCATGTTTCACATAAATTGATAAAAATCCAAAAAATTTCCTCCATTAACCTATTGTTGCTATGGTAACGAGCAGCGCTTTCTTTTCGCGCCTTTACTTTTCTCTAACCGTTATATATTTTATTTTCATTCTGCAAACATGAATCATAACACTGAGTGTTCTAGAGTCTGAGCACTTGCCACTTTTATATTTCACCCTGGGGAGCCGATAAGACCGTTATGTAACCAAGGATCATTCTGAGAATGATTTCATCTTGTAGAACTAACCCCAAATGACTGAAATAAGGACAGCCAGGACAGTGTCCTATTTACGTAGCATAAGAGTACACAATCCGTATATAATTATATGTACGAACAAACATGTAAAAGTTACTTTAAGTTCTTTTGAATGTTGATTCCCTGTTGACTCTTGGGCACTTGGCCAAATCACACAATAATATTAGTAAGCAGCGACCTGCAAGAGGTCTCCGTTTATTGACCGAGATCAGCTCGATGTTTAAAGGAATTTATGCCCGCGAGTGTTTTGAAGTCAAGTATCAACACAAAGTGTTTGCAGGTGAGCATGCAGTTGGCACGGCAGATATCTGGAGAGCAGCTGCCTTTTCGCAGGCGCCTGACCACGCAGAACGAATCATCTGAGCATTTAGCCAAAAGTCTTCATCTGAATAAGCGTCAAGTGGAGGAGATGGAAGACGATGAGCTGACAGAGAAGCTGGAAACTGTTCTGTTGGAGAAGATCCACAATGGAGACCGACAGGCTCTGTTTCAACTCGGGCAGCTCTACTTTGAACTGGTGAGTTCCAGTTTGCATGTCCATGTTGTGAATATACACAAGTGCTAATAATGAACTGATGCACTGTGTTTTTTATGCTATGGGTGCTGGCGAATTGGTGCTACGTTCCTTTTATCTTAGGATAGAGAAAGAGGGAGATGTGCCTCCACCGTGTATTGCATATAATAATATCCCTTCACTTTGAAATTCACCATGTAAATAACAGCCCCTCCCTTGCTATCTTAATCAAGGGGCACCGGTCACGCTGACATAACAATGTCAGTTGTTGAAATGCTTATCCCTCCCTGGTGGCTGGGAAAACGCGCCCAGTGGGAACGGCAAAACCCGGCTTCCCTAATATGGTTGTCCCGGTGCAAGGGACGGAAGGCGAAGCCCAACATCTGGTGTGGACGTAGACTGGGCTACCCATAAGAAAATTGATCACTTTGAATATTTAACATCTAAATATGCGAGATCATCTGCATGATCTGAACAAGATTCATGAAAATGGAATCAGTAAACATGTAATGATACATGTATGTATATTGCATAACACTTGAACACCATAATTTGTGCTTATGAAGCATCTCAACTACTTGAATAGGCTATAAATTCACTTTGAAGGCATTTTGTAGACTTCATTAACATTATCTTTACGACTACTTGTGATCAATATTTTGCAGGGGAAGTATGAGAAGGCAAGAACTTTCTTTGAACGAGCTGCAGAAAACGACGATTATCAGGCCATATTCCAGCTGGGCGTCATTTACTATGATGGTTTGCACGGGCATTCTGATTGTGTAAGGCATTTTCGATTTCTTGAAAGGAAACATAAGATAATAAACATTGAATAATTCTGAGCCTGAAATGTTCTCTTAAACTCAGTGAAATTCACACAGTGAACCCATATATTGTACCTGATTTGAATAATCCCGATTATCTGGTATATACATTGTATCTGTAATAAGACTGTAATCTCCTTTCATAGGCCAAGGCTTTGGGATACATGCAAAGGATTATTGAAGCTGACCCAAAGAAAGTTGATCACCTCACCCATGCTGCATGTTACAACATAGGCAGAGCGTACCTACAGGGGTATGGTTGCAAGCAGTCAGATGAACTGGCAGAAAAGTGAGTTTCATATTTGATACAAGTTTCTACTTGTCTTTCTCTCTCTCTCTCTCATCCACCCACTGTGGAATTTTGAAGTTTAAAGCCCTCGTTAATTAATTCCCAGGTTTTGGCTGATCGCTGCAGATGACGGCAACCCAAATGCTAGCATCAAGGCCCAGTCAGCCCTTGGCTTGTTCTACTCAAGAGAAGACCATTTGGATTTAAAGAAAGCCTTTTATTGGCATTCAGAGGCATGTGGCAACAATAATCTAGAATCCCAAGGTACGGCTTCAGACCTATTTTGATGATCTTTACAGATGAATATTTTTTCCGTACAGGAGCGTTGGGAGTGATGTACCAGAATGGATTGGGTGTGAAACAGGATGCAAGTGCCGCTTTCGTCTGCTTGAGAGAGGCGGCCTCAAGGGGCAACGTATATGCTATGGGCAACTTGGTATCGCACTACTATAAACGCAAATTTTACACAAAATGCATGGAACTAGCTGCAAGGTAGCCTGTTCAGCCATGACTGCTCTATGTTGAGTTTTGAAATAATGTTAAAGAGTCGCCATGTTCGATGATGTTGATCAAATCGCCAAGGAAACGGACTGCTTGCCTTGCTTCATCTCTAAAGGCATTTCTATGGCTGCCTTCTACTACGCGCGATGCCTGCACTTGGGTCTAGGTGTGCAGAAGAACGAGGCAGAAGCTAAGAAATACTACTCGAGGGTAAGTTTAGAAGTGAACAAGACAAGGTGGCGTACATAGTGCCAGTATAGGTCATAATAACAAATTAGGTTAGAAATTAGCAGCACATAAGATATACACTGGTACAATGATGTTTATTAACTTCTCATTCATGTCTTTCAGAGTTTTGAGTTTGATTCGGACGTCTGTGCTAAACTGCAGAATATCACGCAGCATGGAATAATATGAAGCGATTTGGTTTTCCATTCCTCGATTTACTCCGGTTTTGTTCTTCCATTGTTTTTAGCATTTCCACGTTCGTTTTGTTCCCTGTGAGAAGTAAGCGTGTGCCATAAATGACCCCTTCCGCACATATCCCGCTGTTTTGCATCGTTGAATGATCTTCCACATGTGTCATTTTCTTCCTCTGTGTTGCCAAGATGAAGTACCGAGACTAATAAAAAACATTTTAGAAATGACCACTCATTGCCATCTGTGTACAAACAACTGCAGTCGACCAACCATTCAAAAGAAAAGAGAATTATATTCACGAAATCCATTTATTAGAAATGCTCACAAGCCACAGAATAGGAAGCAAGAAATTTAAAAACATACATGCCATCAAGAGAAGAGGCTGCTTAGGTTTTTCCGCTGCGCCTGGATGGCTCGGTGGCAGTGGGCGGAGGGGGGGCTCCCTTGCGCTCAAGGTCATCAATGTACGCGTTGATCATCATGTTCCTCTCGTCATCAATGCACTCGAGAATCAGGTATCGCTTGTCGTTCTGAAATGACAAAAAAAAATAGAAAGATACAAAACTAAAAGCGAAAAATAGACTCAAAAATACCTGAAGGACATTTTCTATATCTTTGAAATGTTGGTCAGATTCTTCTAGAAGCTTCCGCGACCTGAGGAAGAAGAAAATGGCGCAGTTAAATACAGATGACATCATCAACCGTGTCTCACTTGTGGGTGATGAGCTTCGTTTCTTTCAATAATTCACGGAAATCTGACTTGGCCAGCAGGAGCTTTTCATGCATGTAGATGTTGAACTCAGCCTCCCTTTTGCGATCGCTGGACGAGAACTTGGAGTAGCGGGGGTCCTCTTTGATCTGGCGTTTGACCTCTTTCCAGGTGGAGGTCAAGGTCACCGAGGGTGCTTCATCGAGGAGGCGGTGGAACATCTCCTTGTTCTTCTTCAGGAGACCCTGGCTGTGTTCTTGGAAGAGTGACTCCTTCTCTTCGCGGTCCAGCAATTCAGCCAGCTCCCAACGTTGGTCCTTGCGCAGTTGTTTGCGCGTGTCCCGCCAGGAGGAGTCAGCACTGCGAACCATGTCGGCCAGGAGCGCCTTGAAGTGCTGGACGGCCTCCTCCTTCTTGTGCTGCTCTCGCTCCTTATCCCGCTCCCTCAGTGAAGTCGACAGCGAGCGCTGCACCTCCTTTTCACGCTCACGGAGACTGGCTTCAACCCTTTCTTGCTTCTCTCTCTCCTTCCTCTCTTCATCATCAGAGTCCTACAGGGAAAAAAAGAAGTTGGAATACACGCGAGAGAGAGAGAGAGAGAGAGAGATCACCTACCTCCAGGTGGTGTTTGATGTAATCGCGGAACCAGTCTTCCCTTCGTGAGCTGCTTTCGATCGCTTTGTAACGGGAGTCTGAGTCAATCTTCTTCTTGGTGTCGCTCCAGCGCGAGTGCCGGTCGAGGTCCTTGACCTCTTTCAGCAAAGCAAAGAAATCGATCTTCAGCTATGAACGAGGACAGGGGGGAGGGTGGGGAATGGGTGGAGGGAGAAGGGGAAAGAGAAAACAAAAAAACAAGAATTAGAAATCACAGCAGAGTCAATGACAGGTGAAAAAACGTCTGTAATCAGAATCAATTAGTGGGCCACGTGCATAGTGCTTGATTTAGAATTTAGAGGTATGCACGACTTGCATTGATGCTGCGTCACGGGCGGACTAAACATCAGTGCAATGACCCCATGGGGAAGAGGGAAGGGCAGGGGGGGGGAAGACAGTCGGCTGCAAAGCGGAAATAAATCATGAGACTGCTCAAGGGCTGAAAAATATTTATGTCACACAACTATCTCTTGAATAGAATTTCAAAAATTACAGTCAACGAGTATCTGAGTAAGTAAGTATCTGTACGGTAATTAAACAAAAATATAGATAGACGAGTCCATGCAAATAGGATTCCTGTGAAGTGGGAAGCAGTCGCACGTGAGCGCACAGTCAGCCTCCCAAGGGACGAGCAGGAGAGCAGACTGCACGCAACACACGCTAGGATTAAACTGCATTACACAATCTCAGTAATAATACAAAATTCATCTAAATTGAAAAAAAAAAAAAAATATATATATATATATATAATCAAAAAATGGTCCGAGATTATTTTGTCAAAAAAATATTATAGATCATCTTTTGTTTTACATCAAAAACTTGGAGAGAGAGAGAGAGAAAAAGACAATTTGAAGGGAATAACGTTGGAATTCAATTCAACACTCAACCTGGCACTCATTAAAAGCACGTCAGATGACCTGGCGCCGAAGTAGGACCCTCTCAGAGAGGAGGAGGAGGAGGAGCAGGAGGCAACCTCAGCTGCTGCGGCAGAAGTCGCACATGAACCCGTCTTCCGGCTTTTCATCGGGGAGGGAGGGAGGAGCAACACAACGCGGTTAGATAAAACGCATTGAAAAAAGAGTTGAAAAATATCTTCTAATCATTATTATCTTATAACGCTACATAAATATAATAATATATATCATAATAATAAATAGTAAAGACGAAAAATCGAAACAAAAACATTTTCAAAGATGAGCTGAGTGATAGTATTCAAAACGCTGCAAAGAAGATTTTGTTATTAAACCTGTCAATTAACACAATAGCAGAGTGATCTCAAGATGATAAAATAACATGATCAATATGAATGGAAGAAGAAGAATAAAAAAACAATGGTATGATCCCCCCCCCCCCCACAAACCCAAAAGGTCCAATAGCTTCTTCTGCTCCCTACGCCCCTAAACGCTCGCTCACCCAATCGCAGAGTGAGAAACGTTCGCCAAAAGAAGAAGTAGAGAGGATGCTAGCGATATACTAAGCAAGTGCAGAATATCCCACGTCCAGGATCTTACCCAGAAGGCCCATGCCAACATAAGATCTAAGGTAGCACACACTGGGGTTGTTCATGCCGCTGTTAGCACCATGCATTAGAGAAAGATATGAGAGGAAGAAGGAGGAGGAGGAGGCAATACTTACATGCACACGCACGCACGCATTGAAACACACACTTAATAAATAGCAAATAGGTTAGTAGTAAACATGAAACACAAACGAAGCACCAGAAAAAGGGAAGAAATGATAAAAAAACAGGCACACGAGAGGAGGAGATTTTTGCAATTGGCGTTCATTCAGAGAGGGTGGGCAGGGGTAGGGAGCAGATCTTAACGTTGGACCCGCTCAAATTTTCAATAGCAATGAAGAGATGAAATCAAAAGGTTGAAATCCTCATTTAATAGTATGAAATTTTCTACTTGATTTATAAGTAAATACAAATTTTTTTTTTCCTTCAGATTAGACAGCGTTTAAATTTGAAAAACCAAAACAAGTGAGCAAAGTGTGTGTTCACCTTTTCCTTCTGGCTCCGAGATTCGTCTTTTTCCTTGCGCCTCAGTTCAGCGACATACTCAGAGAAGAGGCTCTCCCGTTCCCGCATCTTCTCAATCGCTTTGAACCTCTCTTCACGTCCGTACTTCTGTGAGAACTCGTTGAACGACGACCTGTGAACACGCATGAATCACAGTCAACAAATCCACAAAAAAAACCCCGACAACAACCCACTTTCCGTGGAGCTTGACATCCTCCATGAGGGCTCGGAACTGATCCTTGCGCTCCTTCAGCTTATTTCTCTTCTCCTTGCGTTCCTCCTCTGCTCTCTCTTTCACGTAAGACTCAAACACCTGCTTGCGTTCCTTGGAGGTCAGCAGCAGGTATCGGGGGTCAAACACAATCTTGTGCAGTTCTTTTTCCCATGTGGAGAAAGCCGAGACTTCCTTTTCCTGCAGCATGTCCTTGAACTGTTTCATTCGGATTTCCATCGGAATGACCGCTCTCTCCCGAGCGGCCTTCACTTCCGCCTCGATCGCTGCGTCCTTCCCAGCGTCAATCTGCTTCGGGTTCTTTCCCTCGGGATCGTCGTCCTCTAATCTAATCAGGTCAGACGAAGAAATCGTTACTATATCAACAGCACCAGCGAATCAGCAGACTCACTTGGCTTTCTTTGCCTCAGGTTCGTCAGGACTGATGTCAGACAAGAGTTTCTTCTTCGGAGCAGCTGAGCAAGAGAGGTCAATGACATTATGAACAGGGTCATGTGATGGTCATGTGACACAGGGTGTCAGGGTTATTTGAGACAACCTTTGACACAAACTCTCGTTTCAATCTATTCAGCCAATACGAAAATAATAATAATTCAACTAATCTGAAATTCATTGCTGACGAGATCTTTTTAAGATTAGCCTTCCGGCAGTGATAAAAACAAAAGAAATTCATAGAAGAAATCAAGAACGGTTATAAGGCAACTCTCACATGGAGTCTGAGGAGCATTTTGCACCATCTTCTCAACATCAAGACGGTTCTGTAATTCCTCTGGCCTCTCCCACACAGACAGCCTCTGACTGGGGTTATAGAAGAAAACCCTCGTGTCTCCAGTCCAAACCACACACCTGCACAGAACATAAATGACCGAACGAACGATGAACACACACTGACCATGGCGTCCCTGGTACGGGGGTGCTGGACACTGGCTTTGCCTTCTCCTGAGCTTTCTGCTCTTCTGTCATCTCCACCTTCTCCGGTTCCTTGTGCACCTCCTCCATGACTGTCTCCTCTTCTGGCTTCTCCACAGCGCTGACTCCGTTAGATGCGGGAGTGACATCGCCGTTTTGCTGAGGAGTTGTGTTCAGTTCCGGCTGGATCTCAGTGCCGGGGGCGGCTGGAGGCGGCTGCTGGCTGGCCTCGTACTCAGCCAGCACCTGTGGTTTTTCCCAAGTGGACTCAGCCGTCCGTGAGTTGTAGAAGTACGATCGTCCCTCTGGGGTCTTGTGCTCGGTCCACTCTGCAATTTCGGGAGGCTTCGTAGCGACAGGCTGGAAACGAGAAAATCGTGAGGCGGATTGAAGCCAGCTCAGTTGAGCTTTACCAGTTGGTTAGCTGGGGGCATGATTCCCGGAGGTGCGGCAATGCCAGGAGCCCCAAAACCTGAGAAGGAATAAAATCAGCTGAGAAACCGGCACAGAGTTGAAAAAAAAAACAAGTTCATACCAGGCTGTGCTTGTGTCTGCTGCATGTAACCAGCATAGCCTGAGTACACTGCATTGTGAGATGATGAGGCTTCAACGCCAGGGGCTTGTTCCACTACCCCTCCCACAGGGCCATTGGGGTCGACTGGAGTTTCCTCTGCTGCCTGCAAAGCACTGCTGGCTTGCACAGCTGCAACAGGATAATTAGAATACAAGTTATACAGCATTGTAGGTAATCTGACCATGAGCAACTGCTGCTTGTGCCCCACTGGGGGCCTGTTGCATCTGTGCCGTGGCCGCATTCGACTGACTGGAGGCGTTCTGAGCCATGGCCTCCACCTCTTGTTGCGTTATGACCTTGACCCCTTCAGGGCGGGACCAGACTGTTTCACGGGTACGCGCGTTATAATAGTAAGGCTGGATGGAGGAAGAAGTGCAATCAGACGTGTGCAAGGGGTAGAGAAGGCTGCTAACCTTCCCTTCCGGAGACTTTGTCTCCACCCACAGCTCTTGGGGATCTGCGGTACCAGGAGCAGGAGGAGTTTGACTGGAATCAGGGGGACCAAAGCCAGGAGGCGGAACGCTGAAGTTGTGAGGCAACCCACCGTGAGGAGTCATACCAGGAGGAGGTCTCTGTGTTATGACCAATTAGATTCAAGTATATATCTCTTGCTGGCCACTAACCATGCCTGGAGGTGGTCCCATGCCGGGGGGACCCATCGGGGGTGGCATTCCCGGGGGTGGACCCATGCCTGGGGGTGGAGGCCCCATGCCTGGAGGAGGCATTCCCGGGGGAGGCCCATAATTGGGATCAAACGGCGGACGTCCATAAGGTGGAGGTCCTCGTGGAGGACCCCTCATTCCGGGCGGAGGAGGTCCTCTCATGCCCGGGGGTGGGGGACCACGCATCCCTGGGGGTGGGGGACCTGGGGGACCTCTGAACCTGGGAGGTGGAGGACCTCTTCCAAAGGGTGGCCTAAGAATGGAAGAAAACAAAATATGCATTAGAGTGAGTTAATTCCAAGGATTTGGGTCGATAAAATCTATCAACTATGCAATGCATCTACTCTTTCTAAATAAGAGTTTACCACCCTTGTCCCTTCAGGTGACAGCCATCGCATCATGATCATTAATAATAAACATTAATTATGCAAATTTAATACCTGGAGCAATCTATCAGAGATCATGTGCACGGCATCCCTTTATTCTTTCCAACAAAAAACAACAAAAGGACCTGGTGACTGGTCTGACAATTCGGACAGACTCACTGGGAGTCGGGTCAGAGAGGCGACTACTAGTACTGGTACTCGAATACAGCATGCTATTCTGTTCATTTCATTTACTGTCACTCACTGTGACTGTGAAACTATCAACTACTACTAGGAATCTGAATGATGGGATAAATCAGTACCGAGGACCGCGAGGAAAGCCTCTGCCTCTTCCAGGCCCAGAAGGAAATCTGTTAATTTTAACATCATCAAGGGAAGTATCTGGAGGGGGCACTTCAGCCGGCGGATCATCTTCCATCGGCATCGCATCCATCGCTGGTTCGCCTTCCGCCATCTTGCAAGCTCATTCACATGCATCAATCCCAGAATGCACTCGTATCGGAAGTAACGTTATGATTATGCACATTGTAGAATCAGAGAAAGGCTTTGTTGAATCATAACGAACTTTGTTTTGTGTTAACGCATTTTGCGCAATGATCGGTTCTCAGTATTAGGCTATTAGCGGATCGAGACGATCGACCTCAAACGAGGTTGGGTCCCTACATGTGACACCCAGGTGGCAGAATTGGTACGAAACCGTATTCCACTTATCAGGACCAATGTCCTCATCCGATTTGCAGGTCGAGGTCCAAGATCGGGCCGAGAACGTTATGATTGTGAATGATAATTGTAATTCGTTATAATGATAATTCCTCGGTGATTCTGCAGTGCTGCCCATCTGCGTGACAAGGCCGGGCGCTGTGTACTTCTGTCTATGGTGGTATGCAGGATAAAGAACTCTTGGGATCTATCCATAAGTGTAGGGGAAAACCCCGTCACCGGGCCTTCTGTTCTGGCGCCCGTATCACCCGAATGGGTTGGGTGGAGCCGTAAAACCCACTCATGCTTCATCCGAATTGCAGAAAACTTGCCACATCGGGCTGTTCGGACACACACCAGTCACAGTGAAAACGGTAGCCACACAATAATCCAGAGTCGTCGGGTTGCTAGTGCCCTCGAGCTGTGCCCTGGAGAGAACAGCTGCTGAAGCTGAGGCATCTCTTATTAAATGTGTCAATCTCGTATTCTGCCAAATTCGTGGTTATGAATTGAGATATTCGAGAAGCGGATCGTTTCACAACTCTTACTTTTTTTCAGACGAAACATATATAGAGATGAATTTAATACATTATCCGGACCGTGTCGATGTTTGAAAACAAACAGGCCACCAGAACGGCCAGGCCTGCCCCATCAAGGGTACCTTATCTACCTGGCTTCAATCAACGCTATCTGATGACAGGATTTGGCGGGAAAGATCGATGAGACGCGGAGGGAGAAGAGTCGGGCGTGGGACATCGTCCCGAGCAGACATATGAAGGCATGGAGGCTTCTGCCCAAACCCAAGAACTTTAGTTCCTTTCATATTTCTATTATCCTGATCACCGCTTAAAAGGAATCATCATTAATTCTACTGCTGCCTCCTTCCTCTTGATCATTCATTGGTGAGGTGTGAAGGTCGATGACAGATCAGAAGAAGATCAAAGACGTCGTTACCTTATTCCTTACAGCACGTGTTTATGTACTTGCTTAAACGTTTTATTTATTGAATGTAAAATGCATCGAATTGTGTACAACACAACAACAACAAAAATAATAAAAAATAAAATAAATAAATAAATAAATAAATAAATAAATAAATAAATAAATAAATAAATAAATAAATAAATAAATAAATAAATAAATAAATAAATAAATAAATAAATAAATAAATAAGCGAAGTATAATCGTAACCACCCCTCTTCGTCGTCTCATTCATCGTTGTCATAGTTCCCACCCAACGTGACTAGCAGAGCAGCCACAATAGGCGTGACCGACGACAGTTCGTAGACGATAGTTACGTCATCTTGACTTCTTCAGCTTGACAATCTTAATAGAGCTGTGAATCGACGGAGAAAACTGCAACAGGGAAAGGAGCACGCTCCACGAAGAGCAGGAAGTGGTCTGAGATGTGCACGCAAATGATAATAATTGTGTCAGGTTTGCGGGGTTTTAAGTAGACATATCGATGAGCGTTAATTGCTGAGTGGTGTGTGGTTGTGCGTATCTCCGTGCGTGAATGTGCGTGCATCCATCGGGTGTCATTTCTGATAATCGTTTGTAGGGTTTTCGGGACTTTTTATAAGATCAAAATTCTGGTTTGTGCCAACTTTGACAACATTATTCAATCGGTCAATAAAACTACTCTATAGGCATATACCTCGTATATAATTTCTTCAGCATATTCTGGGAATGATAGTTTTTCTTTGTTATAGAATTTAATTAATTCAATTTTTGTTTCTCATCAAATTATTCATGTAATTATACTGAATGTCATAACATTATTAGTTATCTAAATAACTATAGTCATTATTGGTATAACAGTTACAGAAACTTGCAACGGCTGTGAGAATTTTTGAAGAATAGTATTACAGGTCTATTAAACCAAATATCAATTTCAGTGTGCACGTAAGCTGAATGAGTTGTGCAGAGTTGATGCAAGACTGGTTCAAGCTTCAGAAGTGTTACTTCCTTCAGACGAAGGTTCAGAGTTTCAACGCTCCTGTTATCCTCAAGCCCTAAATCTCTCTTCATTAAATTTAGTTTGCTAAATTGAACTCATGCAACATCATGCACAATTTCTACGGCATACAGCACAGCATTGTTTACCTATTGATAAATAGATCAGTGGGTTAAACCGCTGACTACAATCCAATGCCGACCGTAGGGGTCGAGGTCCCGGGTTCGAGACCCGATCAGGCCATGGGCGTTATGATTGTGAATTATAATTGTAATTCGTTATAATTGTAATTCTTCGGTGACTCTGCAGTGCTGCCCAACTTCGTAACAAGGCCGGGCGCCGTGTACTACTATCTATGGTTGTATGCAGGATAAAGAACCCTTGGGATTTATCGATAAGAGTAGGGGGAAACCCCGGTCCCGGGCCTTCTGTTCTGGCGCCCGTATCATCCGATCGGATTGGGTGGAGCCGTAAAACCCCATCACTCAATCACTCACCTATTGATAATTACGCGCGCTAAACATTGACGGTGAAAAATCAGGGAGACCGTCAGAGGCGTGGAAATCCCGATAGAGGGAGCAACACAGCGTTGTGAAAGCGTACTCTGCGCGACGGGAACGCACCTCACGGCCTCTTGGTAACGGGTAACGAATGGAGCTTTGCACTTCCTGGCGCATGTTGCGCCATGCTGTGGGCATTCTCAAAGGAAAATCACAAATCACAAAAGAATGAACGACTCGCGGGCGAAGGGCAGTCAATTTGACGATGATTTATCGGGCGGAGGAATTTCGGAAGAGATAAGCCGTAATGAGGCCCTGATCCCGCGCAGGCGAAATTAAACCAGCGAGAGAGAAAAAAGGGCGAAGGTAAAAAGGCGCTTCACTGTCGGCATCGCCTTGAAGATTAATGATCACGATTAAGCTTTGATTATTGGGGTGACAGCCATGGTTACGTAATATGCTTCTACAGGTGAATACAAGTCAAGGAGGACAGGTACGAAGATGAATAGGACAGCATTAATTGATCTTTTAGCACCGGCGTGAACTTAGCATTTGTTCTGAGGCTGATTAATGAGCTATTGTGTTGAAAGAAAGTGAGAAATAGAGTCTTTAGCTAAACAGAGACATCACAGTCAATGTCATGTGTTGATTGACACATGAAACTCGCAGCCCTCCCAGAAGTGCAAGCGTGATTCACGTAGCGCCATGCAAATAGATCGGCGATTATTGGGGCAAATGCGATCACATGTAGCAAGCGTGGATTCCCACGCTGCTCCGTCGAGCTGAGCTGACTAAGCCCGACACGGAGCATCCCTAAATTTCACAGCTATCTTCCCTCCACACCGATCACATTCTTCTGCACCGCTTTCCCATGGCATCAATGGCTGACCATAATATCCCTCACCCCATTCCACGCGATCCGGATGGCTGCTAAGCTTCAGGGTAACAATGGCGGGAAAACAGCCATGTTGTTTATTCCGATCCAATTTGCGAGTGAATGAAAACACAAAACAATCGTGTTTGAGACTTTTGTTTCTCGCCAGCTGCGTACACATAACAAGAGATTGGCGCCGGTTGAACCGAAGCCAATCATCATCGCAAATGAAATTATATCAGGGTTATTGAATTATGAAAGATGGGTTTATTCCTAAATCCGAATGAGTGTATAAGTGTATGAATCCTATCATGTTCCCGGTGATTGGGTCTCCCGTTAATTTTAGCATCAACGGCTAAAATATACATTGGACGTTTTAACTCTCATTCCTACTATATACCTGGTTATGCGCAGCTTTGTCGGACATCAGGAATATGGACTGACCGGCTGACGGCAGCTGACCTCTGTCTCGCTATCAACAAAATGAGTCTGGAACACGCCTCGGTGCACCTCTGATCCGAGCAACGTCTATCAGAGCCCATTGAAGTATAAAGGAGTATTGTCAGAGCATATATCGAAGAATGGAGATTGATGTGTGGATCCAATTGAACTTATATATGTTGCATACTCATTCCAGTTCAATAATTGGAGTTGATTCTCGGTTGCATACGGCAATACAGATAAAAAGACCCGATAGGAACAGCAGATACTCAAGATATCAATCATAGATGTGAACAAGGAAAATTTTGTAAGCAGTAATGAATGTTGATAGCATTGGTGATTTGATATGTATACCGTGTGTATGTTGTGCATCAATGATAATGATAATGTAACGTTGTAACAATGATGTGTCACAACCAAGTGATTATGGGTGATGCTACTGAATTATAAGGTAATATATGCAAATTGAAGTCTTGTGAATACGTGTAATAGCACGAACTCATAATTTTCGTCACAATAATGTAGTAGGAGTGTCGTCACAATGCGAATGCAATGTTCTAACTTGAAACACCTGAGACATCGGCATATGATAGAGAGAAAAATTGAAACAGAAAATTGTGTTTGAACTTACATGTATATATCATGTAAGATTGCGCACGAATGGATCGGAACATTGCACAACACCTGTCGATCGACGTTTTTGCCTTCGTCTGCTTGTTAAATATTGTGGATCTGAAACACTTCAACACGTCTTCTGTGCACTTCAATGCACTTAATTATTTTATGCATTTCAAAAGTTTTCGGTGCTGTCAACGAATACACTAGTGGCAATCAAACGTGAACCTTTAAAATGATGCTGTGACCTGGA
>KB310685.1:69602-83845 GCA_000328365.1 Capitella teleta
AGACTGTGGTGACAAGGTAATTCTCCTATTGTTAAAATGGGAGCCGTCGACGGTCGAGTGAGCAGATCTTTTAGTAGTTCTCATAAAAGAAATCTCGCACTCAACTCGTTCTAAGATATTCTGCCTGAGCAGGAAATTCATATTTTAATTTGTCTTGAATATCATTCACAGTTGGCCAGATCTTTCCAAAATGGTATCTCGTTACTCAAGAAAAAAAAAAAAAAGAAAAAAAAAAAAAGAAAAAAAAAAAGAAGCACACAGAATCGATCTAAAAAGGTTCCGAAATGAACAGAGGTTTAACTCCAGAACGGTCCCTCTCACCCTGTGAGCTATAGACTATATTCTGAGAGCAGTGATAGTGTCATTTAGGTCGAAGGTCAAGGCCACATCAACCCTATAAAGTTTCAAATTTGATTGGTTCTCATTATCATCATGAATATCATTATCATTTCATCATCCCCCGGGGTGGCCAGCGCGAAAACGGACACTTGTTGTGCCTTAGCCTGGTCTCCCTGCATCATCATACTATCATCATCATCATTACTACCATTAGTCTGCACCGGAAGAAAAAAAAAAAAAAAAAAAAAAAAAAAATATGTTTTAATTTATTATTATTATTTTTTTCTCCCCGCTTAATTCACATTGATGTATGTTGTTGTTAAATAAATGATTTCTCTCTCTCTCTCTGGTTCTTGCTCCTTTATCCGTTACGCCAGGGTTTAACATTATGTGGACACATGATTCAACGCTTGTCTATTTCAACATGACCGTATTACTATAGCTGCTCTTTGATGCACTGTTCTATATGCATGTACTGGTAATATTAGGAGGGTTAATGACTGGCTTCGGTCGAATAATGATGAATTGAAACACAATGCTCCAAGTGAAACCTCCGTATCGGAATTGCATTACACATCCTGTAATTTGAATCTTCCGGACCACACCCCCCCCCCCCAATCTGCTCTCTCATCAATTTCTTTTGACCGCTGCGGGTGCAATGAAAAAAGCGCTTAAGCAGCGACTAGCTTTGTGATGACCACCGCCGGCGGAGGGTCAGCATCATTAGGTGGTCATATGGTGCGGTTTTGACCATCATTTCCTGTGGTGAATTCCTGACCACAAGGATGTTACGTTTCATTGTATCTGCTGAAATAATTATCCTCACCATAGAATTACTCGACCAGCACGCGTAGAATGAAGAGGATGGGGAGGGTGAATAGGCTGGAAGGGCATTAGCGCGTTATGCACGCACATTGCACAGCGCGCATTCCCACACACGAGCGAGCGAGGGGCCTTTCACGCTGTCACGCCAGTTCCGCATGCTTCCGATGTTGCTCCGGGATCCCACGGAACTCGCTCTCCGTAATCCAGCAATAAAAGCCACATAATCAATTGAGAAGGGCGTTCCTCAACCGACCCCAACATTGCATCGATTCTCCGCTGGCAGTAAAAATATTTACCGACGGCGCTTTCGGAAGCCCCATCGCACGGGGATACAGGGCTACGGCGTCAAAGAGCGTCGGCGATAATGCAACCGGCGGTTAACCGGCAGAACGCCCGGCCTTACGCCGCACCGGCTCTCACGGCACGCGCTATTGATCTCACGAGACTTTGCGAGAGTGATACTTTCTCACGGCATTTTGTTTGAAGGGGACTCTGCTGCTTCCAGAACGCTCTGGAGGTTATTACAATACCTTGCATGCGAAAGGGGAGGGAGGGGTGGGGTATAGCTCCTGCGCCCTGTGCTCTCACCGGCCTCTCCTTAATTTGGAAGGGAAATGAAAAGATATGAAATTGAATTTAGTCAAATTAAACTAATGAAGAAATGTTCATATCATACAAATTGTCACTAATGTGGGTCTCGCTAAAAAAAAAAAAAAATAAATAAAAAAATAAAAATAAAAAAAAAAACACTGAAAAATACATTCTGTTTAGTAGTTTTAAGATGAGCCAACAATATTGCGGTAGGAGTCGTTATGTTTGTCAATATCGTTTAAAAGTCACAAGGTCATGTGGCATACGAGCTGAATCAATTTTGATACACGCACATTGTACACATAACAGCGCAAAAAAGGCAAAGCGATGGCATTCATCAGAGGAACATTTAACGAGCATTTCATTGGCCGTCTCGTTGCGTCGTCATTAGTTTTTATTGTGACCCAATCGCCTTCAGGCATGATGCCCGGTGCTTACGCTTAATGCTGTAGCGTTTACCAGCTGCTCCCACAGCCGCAGCAGCTGCAGTAGCAGCAGCAGCGCAATTCCTACACATACGAGGCATCACGATGCTCCCATTCAAGAACGTGGGAAATTCCCATGCACGAATCGAGGAAGCGAGAGGATCATTCGGAAGCAGGAGGGAAGAGGAGGAGGGAGGGTCGGGAGGGGGTTGTTTCATAATCCCTGAATCGGCAACGTAGTCATCGCATCGCTAATCAGCCTTTCTTTTTTCTACTCGCTCATTTTTTTTTTTGTGGAGGGGGAGGGTGGGAGCGCGATGGTGTTAGGGAGAGGGGGGAGAGGGTGCTTACCTAGGAAATGACTCACCCCGAGTTCGGATACGCGCTCTGTGTCGTATATGAAGCTTAACTGCCCGTGTCATCATTATTTTCCTGAATATCTTTTTAGAATTGATTTTAGAACTATGACAGGTTCTGAAATTACATACATATACAGTATAATTTTCTCATGCAGTAATTGGGCGACTATGCAAAGTTAATCGATTTTATTTTTTTTTTTTAATATTCAGCATCGGCAAAAACTCCTGATATGACTTCCAAGATCTTATGACAGCAATACCAAATGAAGAAATTTCGCGAACTTCTGAATTTGAAATACGAGAAAATCCTGGAAGCATTCTCCTTCCTTCTCAGGACATTTTGCTTAGTGTCGGGCTCATCATTATGCTGACCAACCCCATAAAGAGACCATGTCCACTCTAGCCAATGATCCCCACCCATGATCGGGCCCATTTTTGGGTGTTTTCAGGCACTTTTATGTCCTCTCTCAAACACAACCGATTTCTATAACTGTCCGTGCACCTGCTTTAGCGGCCTCAGAGGCTGGGGGAAGACACCGTCCTCCATGGGAGCAGGGGAAGTCGAATCCTGTGAGCTCACGGGGCCTCTGCTCATTTCTGGGCATCGAGAACACTTAGGCCATCAGCTGCGATTCAGCTGTCAAGAATTCTTCAGAACGCTGTAATAACTCTGAGAACTCTGTAATCCGTACGTTTCATCGCCCAGAACACGATTTGCTGGCTGAAATGTCTCGGAGTTTGTTTGCGATTAAGGTTAACCGATATCCTGTATACACACGGTCTGTGAGCCATGGCATTGATGTCTAACTTACAGTCCAACAAATACAAAATAATGAGTATTTTGTTCATTCGTCAGCAACAATCTCTTTCGGTCCCTTTCCCTTTGTTGGATTCAACAACTTTAGAAAGTGTTCTCGCTGCTCACGGTCGTTGACTGTGCTCATCAATGATTCAATGGTGAACACCAGAGTCGTAAAATGAGCTCGATTCAACAAGATGTTGTGGGATTCAACTCATTAGTCTGGACTTTGAAACCTAAATTCAGGATTATCTTTCACAATATGTAGGAAAGCTGTGATTTATCAGTTGACCCGTTTTCAAAAGGTGGAGGGAGATAAAAGTGAGTAACTAGGTCACCCGCATTCTTATTATTTCGCCCTGTTTTTTTTTCCCGGAATTCTCAGTCGTCAGGAATGACATCAGAACCACCAATATCTTCATCAAAAGACAAGAGACCCTTTGTGTAAATTCGTATATCATGCACCCTTCCAACCGGCCCTACATTTTTTTTTCCTCCGGGGTGCCTCTGGTTGACTGTGTGCTACGCCATGTTATCTTGTCATTACTTAGTCATAAAGATTTTACAGCAGGCTTGGAGAGACGTACGAAGCTTCATACTGTATATTTGATCAAACGTCATACACCTGCTGATTCCATGAACCACTACGTCCTTCCTTAGCAAAATTAGACCAGTTTAATTTTACACAATTGCTGACGCAATAAAATAAAGGCTGTGCTCGTTGTTGTTGTAGGAGAGCAAAATATCGAGAGTAATTCATCTAAGTCGCGGTTGGATAAAGCCCAATCGTCGATCTGAACTTCTTGTGTTTCACATAGCAGGTAATCCATTCAATTTGAAACACGTGTCGAATTGATTAGCTTCCCCATTCAATAATGTTATGCATCGCTTCCACATTTACTCTCGCGCGTCGGTTTCGTTTGAGTTGATGGACTTCGCGAGCTTCACGCGAATGAACTCGCCGGCGGTCCAACTTTTCAGAACTCTCAATATCGTAGCAAGGAGATAAATCGGTATCTTTCAACTTATTCCTCTTCTGTATATAATTTTAAGATTGGCTGTCCATACTTCTGGCATCTGTAATAGAGGCAAGCTGCGTGTAAACAAAAGCACGTGTTCATGGGATTCTTCCGCCTATACAACAAATCTCGAGTTCTCCATCCAGTAAATCTCGTTAGGATTAATGTCAAAATAAAACGATGAGTTTTTATGCCGATTGACGTCTTAAATAATGCATAACCGCTCGTACCAAACGAACTCATACAATCATCGTAGAGCGGGGGGAAGAGATGATTGAGGAATGATGATTTCCTCACAAAACGGCTTAAGCATTCTATAGGCTAGAGGCTTGATCAAAGTCTATACAATGCGCCTAAATGATGACAATGAAAAGTGTAAGAGGGGATTTAATTTCATTTCCATTTCAAACCATAGTGCATGCACGATTGCACGTTCATAGGTCTATAAGTATGACAGCAGAGTGAAATCTGATTGGCTCGCACGATGACAGAGGGATGAAGAGGGAAGATTGCCGCTCACTCTTCCTTGAACCCGAGATCTCCTTCACCAATTCCCGTTCTGGGTCTCTGCTCAATCTAACAACTTCCTGGTGCTTCATTGCGCTTGAACGATTGCCGGTCAGCGACCTTGTGGGCCTTGGTGATGTCTCACATATATACTGCGTGTTGCATGAGTGACGGGTGATGTGCAGCTGGTATAGATAGACAAGTTGAACTGTTTCGAATGAGTTGTTAGTGCCCTTGATTGTCACTCAATAAATTCATGGAATTGAAGCATCGTTTTCGTGCTTGGCTGATTGAACAGCAATTGAGATGAGCGGAGGGAGTTGTTAATTTAAGGTCTTTATAATATATTATCATTATATATATATAATATATAATATATATCAACATATATATTATAAGTATAAAAATGAAATTTTAGGCCTTGGTTCGGGCACATGGCTTATATTTGGTCAATTTTGAGGCATTTGCGGCTTCAAAATTTAGTGAGATAGAAGAATAGTGAGGATCCTCCTACCCGAGTCTCTCCGTGGTGTTATAACGTCACAACACCCCACCCTCCACCCTAGGGTACTAAAGTTGTATCAACGCACTCACAACTCCATTTAATGTTAAACAAATAAATTAATTCTCTCAATTTCGACTATAACACTTGTAACACACACACTTGATTAGGTTGGAAATCATAACGCAAAAACCACAGTGATCTTAACGCAATAATCGGTCAGCAATGAATGAGGCATTAATTATTGACTCGAACAATCCACCACATAAATTGACAGAATAATTCAATCATATTGTTCTTTTTTTTTTTTTTTTTTTTTTTTTTTTTTTGTTCTGTCTATAAGGTGCAGGTACGATCTGCCAAGGCAGCGATGGGAATGCAGAGCATGCTACGCAGGTGTGTCTGGCGAACAGCGCCTTCGATTCCACACGAAGAGATCGAATTATTTGTTTTGTAAGCAATTCGCTGTTTGTTCTCCCAATAATCGTCTCATTCGCGGACTGCTCTACGCACGCGTGCAAATGTACACACACGGAACCAGCACTGAACCAACAAACACGCCACCTCTGATCACGTGATGCACAAGATCAGCGACGCATGTTCCAACTTATTACGGGGTGCAGATACGTTGAACGAAATGAAAGTATACGACATTTATGGTTTAAAATATTATACGATGCTTCATCTCACTGGCTATTTGAGTTCGAGTGATACATTCGCCAGAATCATGTTCGTGTACCAAGGAGTCTATATTATGTCATCTCACGATCCAGGTCCTTTGAAGATCAAGGTCACTATAATCGTGATCACCAATTAAAGCACTTTATCAGCTTATTAAACAGCAACTCTTGATTTCGGCACAATTGTATTTTGTTATCGTCAACAGCGTACAATTTTGCTATCGGGTGCTCGATTGATCTGGTGACCCGTGAATCCATGATCTGAGAATAACCTTATTTGGTCAAAATATTTGTTTTATTGCATCTCGTTTGATGGTGTCTTCACACTGACGCTATTGTATAGTACGCGACACACGGTGATCGGGGTATAGGACCCGTGGAAAATATGGAATCTATCTCGTTCCCACGAAGTACATATCGTGTTAAAGAGACATGCTCATTGCAAGTTATAGGTAATTGGACATTTGTGCGGAGTATTCTTGCTTTACGCTGCATAACAGTGTAGGAGAATGTATGTTCACACTCATGTACTTCAATACTTGAGTCTCCCATCATACAAAACGTGCGAGTTCGCTTAAATCTAAATAATTAATCCAAAGTTGCCTGAATCCTTCATCTTATATGCAATTAAAATAGAAGTGGGACACAGTAGAGAATTCTATCGTTCACAATTAAGCGATCTTCCGGGTATACTGCTGACACAACTGAGCTCCAATACGCAGCATTTCAATCTCTCCAGCAAAGGGAGTCGGTGTCTTTGAATGGCAGAGACTGTTAGGTTTCGGTCAGTTATGTACAGATAGCAAGATCTACGACAAAACACGACATGTATATACTATATCATTGGTGAGGAATCATAGTGCACCTGTCACTTTTGCCACAATTGCATCTAGATATATACATGTATACGTTCGAGGGCATGTTGATCTCTGGCCATAAGCTTGTCACATTACCCAGGCACAATTATTACCTCTGTACGTCTGGTCAATTGACTCGATTTATCTGGCATGTTTTCCGGTATATATTACGACGTATTGATTGACGTTTCTTTTTTTTTTACGGGTTTCTTCCGAAAATTCCGATTGTGTTTAGGTAAATGTGTCATTGACTAATTGATTTTACTCAAACATATCCGATCATTTATGTACAATTTCATAAATAATAATTGTATATTCTAATGTCAGAGTTGAATGAGTTGTTATATAATAGTAGATTACAGTCCTTTTATCCCTCTATTCAAGAAACTTGCAACTTGTTTTTCAAAAGGCAAAATAAAGGCTGTACACGCGATTGGGTGAACGATACGTTTTGTGTTTAACCACACTACAAACGTTGATTGTGTAGCAGCTGGATCTCCTAAGATGGAAAAACAACCACCTCCCCCAATAAAACATCTTCCCCTGGACGTGTATGGCCCACCTGTCGATGATACCTTCGCCTTCAAAGCAGAATTTGAATCAATAAAAATGTTACATTGCACGTGCATTCAGTCAACCAGGCAACGCGCATCATCATCGCCATATAACCTGCGCATCATTCGTCAATGCAACACAGGTGAAAATAAAAGTTGAGATGATTTAGAGGCATACTTTTACGTTCAACATTGACAGGGAGAGCGACTCCGCTTGACTTTATTGCCAGGTATCAGCAGACACTTGGACGACACCTGGATGATGACATGCCTGCTCACTTTATTTTTCATTTTAATTATTACGATCGATTTAAGTCTGATTTATATTGATCTCAGATGAATAATATATTTATCTTTGCTCGTTCCGTATACACGTGTTAATTGTTTATGCGATGGGGTGCATGTCGCGCGTCAAAAACCACACGAGTACTTACAACGTGTCCGAGAATTGCATTGATGATTATAAATTATAATAACCCAACAATCACAATATACTGTTCCTTTAATGTTTAACCGCGACAGGAAATTCGAAAGTATGAGAGTTAGTGCTAGAGCACCGGATATAATCAACATTAATCCGATAACGGTTCCTGGGCTATTGCTGTGAATATAGATAGCCATGGAGTTGACTGAGTGCACGGACTGATTGAGATGGAGACTGAGCTCTTGACGTCGATCGAGTGCCCTTCTCGTCGCGCAGAAGTCATCTTGTTTGGTTCACGCCAAGATATCTATATAATCTATTAATCTGACAACATGTACGACTGTACATTTAAATTTAGCCATCGATCAACAATCGCTAAGTACGGTCTACTTATGACACTGAGAGGATGAAGACGCGGAGCGACGATACTATTAGTGATATAACTATACGATTGGCATACGGTGTTATGGGTGTATCACTAGGTGTAGCGTGTACTTGTATATTACCCACATATCTCCATACTATTATTATAATATCGCGATAAAAGTTTGAAAATTTGATTATTTGGTTAACTGAAGGCACTTTATGTATAATTATAAGTACTTTCAGTCGGAGTTACAGGGTTTGGAAACCTTGGCCGTTTGCTGAGCAGTTCAGGGGTATCAAATTATAGCAATGGCCGACGCTGTTTGAGTGGCATTGATCTTGACCTCAATTACAAGAGGCCGTGGGCGAAAACAAGCTGAAACACTGTTAATTACAACGCGTCGAGGACTCAACCTGACGAGAACACTTCGATTGCTCGTCAATAGACGAAGGCAATTACAACTCGTGAAGCGTTCTCCCGAGCCTTATTCCCACGCTGCTCGTCCGAGTAATGAATCGCAGACGAATGACCCGCAGTTGACCCTTGGTCTGCGCCAATCAGCGCGCGGCCCTGCAGAGAGAGCGGCCATCTCATTGGCTGTTGCTTTTCCTCAATGGGAAAGACCACGGGCTAGCTTCCCATGACTCTCCCCTTATAAAAGCACCGACACCCTCTCTTCGTGTCTTACTCAGATTCTCTTTATGACTTCAAGACTTCACTAGATTTCACGAGTGACAGAGAGCGTCGCTGTGTGTCGCTGTGCGTCAATTTGTGCGTGCGTTTTTTTCCTCTCCTAGTTCAGCGAGTGTGTGTAGTCGAAATACTTTCTCAGCGAATCAGTTCTGCTGAGGAGACCGTCGCCGCTGTTCGTCTTGGGAGGATTATCGCCAGGCATGGATTAAAGCCGCGCGCTGTGATGAGCTTACACAGTGACGTCACGACAGGGGCCCAGCGTCCATCCCCGCGATCGTCGTCCTCAGCCACGTCGACCTCGTCATCGTCCTACCAGCGCGCCTTCCAAGATGCGGTGCGCAACGGAGATGCTCGTCAACTCCTGAGTATCTTGGAAGAGCGCCTCGAGAAGGTGAACATCAACTTTTTCGACAAAGAAGGACAAACAGCGTTGCACCAGTCCTGCCTCGACGGCAACCTCGAACTGGTCAAGACTCTTGTTCGGTATGGCGCCGACGTACGCCTGGCGAACCGCGACGGCTGGAACCCGATTCACATTGCATTCCAAGGGGGTCACACGGCGATCGCCCTCTACCTGGTCAACGCACACCGGCGCTGACCACTCCCGTGAAGGGTCATACCAGGGTGAATAAGATGGACGCCGCGTGTGAAGTGCGCGATAGAGATGTGTGTATCCCCCAAGTCTTTCTTAATCTACCTCCACCGAGAACCAAGTTTTACACCGTGGCCATACTGATCATGATCGTCGCCAGTACGACGCCATCGCGACGCCAGCATTTCGATGTGTTTCCTGCAAATTGTGTGAATGACGTTGAAATGGACAACGTGTGGTGCCGCCTCGATCCACTCGAGGACACGAGCATCCATCTCCTTGCTGCTGCTGCTGCTGTGAAAGATGAAGAAGCAAAGGCCTCGAGAGATAATAAGCTCTTGTCTTAGATCTTTCATCTCGTTTGTTTGTGGTAATAGCGTTCTTTTTCTTACATGTTCAACGCCGTTCGATTTATAATGATTGGATTTGCGGAACAAACGTTTTGATGGATGTTACGGGCTGCGTCTGCATTATTTCCCACAAAAAAAAAAAAACCAAAAAAAAACCGTTACGTTGATAACAGCGTCATAAAACGACGCCGTTTACTTACTTAGTCCAAATAAGAACAGAAGTTAGTTCCCACGCCCAGTATATAGAGGAGCAGTGTTGGGTCGTGCGACCCTGGTCCTCGGTCCGTTAATCTCCCTCCTTTGATCACGTGATTGTAAGTTGATATTGTTATAATCAGTCTTGTGAAAGCGTGATGACCGCGACTCCGTTTGAACCCACGATAATCGGCAGAACACCTCATAATGTATCAAGTATTACACTCAGGCCGCCATCATGTTTGATGAAATTCCTCAGGCGGCATTTTTTTACTGAACTCAATGAGAATAACTTTAACAAAATAATCGACAGAAAAAATACAGACCGTTGTGAATGCACTGAACTGCTGTATATAATATATATATATATATATTCGCCGTGAAGGTATATATTTTAAAAGCTCAGATATTTTCTACATGCTTGGCATATTGAAGAGAGAAAAAAAATCTGTAAAAAAAAAGAAATAGAGGTACGAATACACACAGGCTATATGTTTAATTCATACATAGGGCTCTATGAATATACTCAGTGGCTTTATTTGCCGTTCATATGCCGAATAAACCATATTTATTTGGTCATTAATTAATTAAATAATTAATTAATTAATTAATTACAAATACGTCACCTGGCCTTCAAGTCTTCTATAAAACATGGTCCTCCCCCTCTCTCTCTCTTGTGAGTCCTGGATCATTTTTTTTTTTTTTTAGAATTTACATTTTTTTTCCTCTTCTTCCAACTCCTCCAGACCAAAGACTGTTATAGGCGGGTCTGTCAAATCGCTCTCCTCATAACGCATAACTGTGAAATTCGACCCGTCTCTGGTTTATTTGTATTATGAGTGCATCTTATGTAAATTTTGTGTGGATTAAACATCTATTCTTATCCACGGAGCGTTGATCGACTGTGATATTAAACAAAATAATTACATGCATTGATTACATACACTGATTTTGATATGTATCTATATATATATATATATATATATATATGCTAAGTTAACGCATGTCTACCGAGTTAAATATTTCTACTCGAAGGGCATTTTATCAGATTTTCAGTTTGTTCACAAGGGCCTATTTTTTCCTTCTTTTTCTTCTCCTTCTCACACTCAACGGAATTCGTCATCCATCATATATGACACTCTCGCTGTGTGGCCGCATGAATATTCATTATCAGGAAATGGTTAATTAAACCCCAATTAATAGTGTCCTTGACTTCTTCCACCGTGGTCATTACATGGCCAGGAGGGGGTGGGAGGGGCATTTGCCGTTCCCAGGGTCCCAGGTAGCGCGTCCTTGGATACGGGGCGTATGCCGTACTATGCACACTCGTTCAAAGTGCACAAGTGAAGAAGCTCTTCTGTTTCTGAGCTACGTTCAGTCAGCGGATCCAGGCTTAGTTACGTAATATATTGGGAGGAGACTTTGAAGTGTTGAAGGTGTTTTGCTGTAGCTGTCACCGGTCGTTACGATGATGCATTGTGATAGTTTAGATTGTTGACCTGTATTATGTTGTTATTATACTGACATTATTATTATATATTAAACATTTATTTTATTGAAGTATTACTGTTCCCATTTTACGTGTTTGAATTAATCTGTGTGCGGTGTGTCATTATTGGTCGTTGTTTTAGTTCTTTGAGGCCGTTGAGAAATAAACTTGCATTCTATGTGACTTTCCAGTCTTGATTCTTGCTCTCCATTGCTCTGTTACACAAAACTTGGCAAATTTCCCATGCCTTTTCAGTGTCGCCGTGTGAAAAATTCACCCACTCGGCCGGTTAAACACACCAGCCAAGTACAATTATGAGAAACAAACAAGCAATTACTAAAGGTTACATCGTGTTTTGGCAGTCGTCAATCGACGCCTCTGATTGGCTGTGGGTCATTGGGCTGCGGAGCTGCTACTTCCGCTGTGTGGACACTTCCGGTGGTTATTGAGCTCTTCTCATGCGTCTATTATAGAACATTCGGTGCTCATTCATGGGAGATAAAAAGGACATCGTTTATTTGCAAAAGTGGCCATCATTTATATTCACCGCAGTGACCACAACAAGGAACCTGAATGAGCATCCTGCTCATGTGGCTCATTGACCATTAAATCATTGACCAATGAACGTGTCTCTTAAAGTACACGCACCCGATCGTGAGAAACCTATTAGGTGGAGGTGACGAATGCACCACAACACTACTTTCTCAGAACTTTATTGTCGAGTAAAGAAAAAAAAAACCCTTACCACCTTAAATTTCAATGAATAGAGGAAATTTATAACGATAACCATTAGGCCGTTACTAACTCCGAACTGTTATAATATTATAATTCTCTCCAAATTCACACACTAAGGCTTTACCTAATGAATTACATCAAGCGACGAATCGCGTTTGGTTATCCACATCGGTACTATATGTACCTTGAACAGTGTAACGAGATATGAAGTTATATATAAGCATCTACAAATTTAACACGAGCCTAGTTAGTGCGTGTCAACGACGCACTTTCAATGACGCAACCTGATTAACATGTGATTATCATCCGCTTGACAATAAACAAATTAGACGGGATCATACGGGCCAGATGTCAGCTCAACAGCGCCCTCGAGATAAGCTGCTGACTTTCGAATACCAAGCTGTTGCCTGCAGTTGCCAGGGGCGCTGCTGAATGCGCGGAACCTCAGCGAGGCATTTTCCCACCGCTCTCCAAATGGAAAGTCCTATTGTTGCACGCAGATCAAAGGAAGCGATTAATCAGGGCACAATGCCCAGGCAGTGAAGAGGGAGGGCGGACACGAATCGAGGGAAGAGGGTTGACCCTGGGGCGGGGGGCTATTCAGATGTTCCCCAGGTAGTCCCGCTGACCACGTGTCAGAGGAATGTCGGCGTCTTTTAATGATGGGAAAGTTGAGCTGCCTCCTGCACTCCACCGGACCCGAGGCATGCTTCAATCTCCCAGGGGTGCTCTCCAGTTACACACTTAGACAAACTTTAATCAGCGCTATAGGTCGATATAGTTGTCACCTGCAGGCATCTTCGACACTTTCTATCTCTTTAATTTACCACCCGTGAGCGAAGAGATCTTGTTGCTATACTGCGCTTCCCAACTCGCCTCACCTGTTTCTCGGCTTATAGCTCCTCCCATTTAGCCCCCTTCTCCATCCGTCATCTGCTCCTCGTCTTCTCTATGCAGGACATTCCCTCACACCCTTGACCACGAGTGCGCGACACTGCGACATATTCTCACATTACTCATAAATGCTTTATTGCACCGTGGCGTCTCCCCCTCGACATGACTGCATTTAAACGATCTCTCAGTTGGGGATAAGGTCACCTGACATTGATTTACTGAAGCGGGCTGACCCTCGGGTATAATAACTGACCAGGCCTCGAGCATAACGAATGACCAGAAGTATTCAAAGCGGGGTCACATGCCATAATTATAATACAATGATTAAAAAATTATTAACTTATTGCAATATATGATGGGATAAAAGTGGCTCGCCAGTGATATCTTGACCGACCAATACTCGCTGGACATTTATGCTTGACCTGGCATAATTTTTTTGATTACTTCAGAACTGACGAGTGGTGGTCATCTCCATGGCAACAACCAGGGAGAGAGGGAGATCCGTGAGAAGTGTTTCCCCGGCGAAATGTTTAATAGGCTCTCGGGTGTCAGCCCTGCTCGATCGACCAAACATCACCCTTTTACCTGCAATATCTCCTTGGCACGTCCATGTTCTCCATGGTGGTTATTAGGGAAGGAGAAGCCAGCGTGACCACCAATGCACTTGTTGCATAATTGCTGTTTAAATATTGCACACCATCTAATTGCAACAAAGCGAAGAAGACGATGAAAAGATTCCGAATCTATGACGAAAGCCTAGCATATGTTTATTCGGTATCACACAATAATATTACACGCATGTACATAGTTATATCATATAATGTTATATGTTATCTGAGCGTGCACAATCGGTGCATAATGCACGCTGGGCAATCAACCAATCACAATCAGTATATAGTTATACATAAATAACGACTTCGCTGATTGGCTGAAACATTTACACCTTAACCAATCGCATTGATTACACAATTGGCAAAATGGCGGAGCTATCAAGTCTAAAGTTCAGGTGGTAATACCACTTAAACCGCAGTAAATAAATCAAAGCTA
>KB310691.1:4940-21622 GCA_000328365.1 Capitella teleta
CATTGCGAAGTATAGGAGGCAAACGTCAGCTGATGGCTTGGTTTGGCTGATGGCTGATTGGTTCCGTTCCCCTCGTGAAGCTATCGATTTCAGCCAATCAGAGCAGAGCATCTTCGCCATAAAAGGACATCTTTGTTGTTTACGAAACGAAAGCGCATGCGTGGTGCACTCTGGCTGACCTTTTTACTGTTTCAGGATGAGAAACATGGTAGGTGTCCTAGAAAATCGCTTGTTAAAATAAGAAAAATAGCGAAAAATATTTTTTTTTCGCGCCTGACTGGTGGCAAAATAATTATTCTATCTATTTCTGAGAAGAAAATAAAAAATATCCAAGGGTTTAGTCGCAGGACACGCTGATATGAAGAGGCCCATTGTAACAGATGGGGAAATCGGTGTTTCATCACAGCTGCTGACGTCACGCCTAGTTAGCAATATATCGCCCGCAAAATCGTTAGCGATGATATTCCTTGTGTGGGCCAGGCATAGGAATCATTTATGGTGCATCAAATAACGACTCAAAGTCAATTTTTAACCAGTTCTCCCTCCCTTTAAGATCAGATATTTGTAAACAATAATGATATTGACACTCACTTGGAGTAGTTCTTGATCAGATGACGTTATGACACTCTCGCTGCTCAAGTGTGCCAGCATGTAAACAGATAACCTCATGTTATTCAACATGAAGACCTGGTTCTTCCGTAGACATTTTTTATGAAGTGATTCCATCTTCAAAATCGAAAAAAAATAATATGCTCTGAAAGATAAAGTATTAAATGACAGGAAATTGCACTACATATGATGAAATCAAGGCTTATTTCATCATTGCCATTTTGCCCGGATATACAGACATGCATACCATACCAATGCAAGGTACTCCAGAACGTAATAAGATAATTTGCTACGGGCTTAGAGCACTCTGAATTGTTATGTTATCAATAGATCCTGGAATGACAAGCTATATCCACGGCTCTCACGTCTGCCTATAAATTATGGAGATACTGCTAAAGTTGATGCAATGGGAAGGGTTCACTGGTTCTCTGGTCATATATATAATGACACAGGCACACACCGATGATCGGCTGCCATTTATAGTAACATTCAGTCAACTGGTAGTATTCAGCAAATACTGTGAATTCATTTTCACTCGCCTCACCTTGTGAGCCATCTTGGGAATTCTGAGTGACGTCATGTGAAATCGAGTGAAATGGATGTACCAAAATTGGAGTGAGTTTTCATCGGTGTGTGCCGGTGCTTCTTTTCAGTAGCGCCGGAGACCAGTAGATGGGAAGGGATGCCCCTCTGGGAACGGCTTCATGCACCTACTTTAACTCAGGAAAAACTTGTTAAGCTGGGCCCGATTCTTTTAATAAAAATTAAGTCGACTTGGCTAAAGGACTTAGTCGTGTTATAACCTCAAGTCAACTTAACCGATTCTAAAATCAAAGTTAAGACGTCCTAATGTCCTTACCACGAAATTTCATTTAAGAATCGGGCCCTGATACTTCAACAATGATTAGTTCTAACTGTTCAAGTGATTTTATGAATAGCTAAGCCGGGTTCAACTTGGGTTTTAATTAATTGCTCTTTATGCCACAAGTAGTATCGTTCAACAATGAACGGTACAAATGATGAAATCTATTTAATAATACGCACTTGTCACGCTATCTCCTCCGAGACCGACTGTGTATGCTCATAATTTTAACACAAATGGATAGATAATACTTACACCTACTGCATCGTCTATATTTCATGAAGAAACGCCCTATATTTTGCCTGTTTCAAAGCTTTGAACATTTCATAGCAGACTACATTCCCATCTGCACGGCCATTTATCTGCGCAAAAAAAAAAAGTGCAGGCTGGAGAGACTGCTACCCTCAGTGACGCCTAGATGTGTCAATTTTGAGGGTGTTTGGTGGGTGCTGATTGGTCCAAGTATCCCTGACGTCAGTATGATATCCAATGAATTAGAGCTCTACAGAACATTGAAGGCTGTATTGCTGACCTAATAATCCAAAAATAGCACACACACAGATCAGTAGTGGCCTACTTTCCCCGGAGACATTGGTGTACATTGCGCTTGCCGGCTCAGTGCACAACCGTGATTTGTATAGCCTTAGCATGCAGTGTGGCTATTTATAGAACTCCCGTACAGTGTGTGCCGCAGTGTTACAGTGCATTCCACACTGGCAGAGAGACTCTGGTAGTCAGCCTTAAATAAGTGTGCGGTGGGCAGCACAATAAACTGTCACTGGCAGGTGCCTCACATATCGTGTGTAGTAGGGAAAGAGTTAACACATATACAATAAAGTACAGTTTTGCCCACCTTTCAGATAGTAAAACATGTCACTCCCCATTGAACTTTATGCACGCGAGTGTAACAGTGTATGTGTTTCCAGCTAGTAATAGAATAATAATTAATCAATAAATGAATAAATATCAATCTTAGTCATTTAAAAAACTTATCGTTCTCACATTTCTATGCAATACAGAGAAATTAAATAATTGAAATATTATATGAATGATGAGAATACCGCAATACGGTTCCTTTAAAATTACCAGCAAGCCACAATTCGTTTATTATTAACTCCTTCGCGTACTGACTATGAATGAGTGAATAATCAATGAATTGTGACTGGCTGGCAGAACCCCATTTTTTTCTTTTGTAATGAGGGTGAATAGGTAAATTTTGTGCAAGTTATTCATACACTTATGCTGACAAACAAGGTTTATTACATATATTTTTCTTAAAATTTAATGAGTGGATAATAAAGCAGTGCAATTATTTAAAGCACTTTACACGGTTCAAGCTGGTTTAACATAAATTTACAAATCTGCAATATTAAGGAGTTTTGTTTTTTTGTCTTGTTTTTTTTTTTTTTTTTTTTTTTTTTTTTCATAAAAATTCATCACAATTTCCTTGTGACCTAGGGATTTCTGTCAAAATACTCAAATGACCGAAGCCACAAGACATTAATACTTCTACTGCAATACCCGTCATTCATCGGACGAGTACATAATATCTGTCCAAATGCCATTACTAATTATCCATTTTAAGCATGTTACGCCACTTTTATGAGACTTTTATAAGGTTATCGCTGATGTGTTCTCCCAATCAATATACATTCGAAATTATTTCTGTTGCATTTTCATCCAGGTTGACCCCGAAGGAGTCAAATTGATTGGACTAATGTATCCCAGTCTGAGAGCCTTATTCAATACGCCATTAATTTTGATCACACAGTTCTCTCTCTCTCTCTCTCTCTCTCTCTCTGTGTCAATCTGTGGTACCATTACTGATGCTGTCAAAACCACTAGTTTCCTTTGCGTTTAAATAGACCATAAATTAAGCTTTGCAGAGCACCGGATCCGTACACGTAATAAGGTTAAGGTGTCAAAATCAATAGGTACTGTATACAAGGTTTCCAAAAATAATTGATCCTCAAAAGCTACGCATCGTATAATCATATGTTTATAACAGCCTCGTTCTTCTATACCTTACGTACTGCAATGATATCTGGGTTTTGATCGATTTCAACAGACTTAAGACATTACAAAAGATAATCTTTGTAATCCTATGCAACCGACAGTGACTGACGCGTACTCAACTTTAATTAATGATTTGTGAATCAGAAGTGAGAAAATATTCTAATTCTAATCTCGAACTCCAGAACTTTGATTCAACACGTACGTACCTGTTGAGTTAGAATTTGCGAATTGCTTAGCTTGCAGTATTTGCAGGAAGTCTGTTAATATTTACTTTCTCTTTCAGCCTATTTGAGTTTACTACTCCAATTTGTGGAATATGGTTATACATATATACGCTGGTTGGTGGTTATACACTGGTAGGGTTCGTGTACATGTATACGTATACATTTATATACAGAGTGGGCCAAAAGTTGTCCATCTACTCCATGTTAAAAACAAAACTTTTAATTTTGCTAAAATTGATCAACTATTTCCCAAAATAACCCTCTCATATGCATTGATTAACTTATTCGGCGCCCACTTATGCAAAGATATCAATAATGTAGTCATGCTGGGGATACATTTGAAGGCTAGTGTTGTGTGACGATGACCCCTGAACAAGCACTATGGAATATCAACTGTTGTATGGCTCTTCAATGCCATCCATCAGTTTGCTTTGATTTTAAGGAATAAACATTAGTGCTACAATCAAAACAACCACATTATCAAACAAAGAATAATGCGAGGCAGCGAGGGCGATATCTTATTTATTCATCTAATGAAACCTATTCATCGTCCGGGGCCCTGTTTGCAGCCGCATTGACATGAATTTGACGATTCTGATTGGAAGAAACTTCAAGGAAGTTGTTGGTCTGTCCAATCACGAGTCAAAGAAGTGTGTCCGAAGTGATGTCATAGGTTGGCGTCCACCAATAAGCAGGGATTATCTTTCGTGAGCATCTTTATTTGTCTATTGGTCTGCCTTGTAAATGGTGATCATTGGTCCGCAGACACAAGTTGAGGTATAATGCATGGTGAAACTCCTGCAGACGACTTACTCGCCATCCATACAGCTGCCAATTAATGAAGATGTGAACAGATTGTTTTTCTACTTTACATAACACCATATTAATCAAAACATCACTGAATTAAACGACCCTTAAAATATGATTCATTCGATATCAAAGTGGCCTGGTCAAGCCCTGGTCGCTGCTGAATTATATGGCCTTATTTGATGAATCACCATTTAAAATGTTTCAAGTCTGAATGGATTTGACAAAACTAATATGTGAACCTTGAATGTCACAAACAATTTATTCTTAGATCAATACTCAGGCAGAACGAAGTCTATCAATACACAACATGCGTAGACAGACACATCAGCACCACCGTGACCTCCACGATGACCCGATGAACTCTGTTGGGAGAATCCAGATACACATCCCATCCAACATCCGAGATGGTCACCTCCGAAGTCCCTGGACATCGCATAGCGAGACATTCACTCGGACGGTAGCTGACCGCATTGGCCCCAGATCGACACGCGACATCCAAGCAACGGTCAACGGACACGTTTGTCCTTTTCGTGACCTCTGGGCAGGTCAAGGTGAAGCCAAGATCAGCCGGGTAGTGGAGTGAAAAGGAATTCGGACATGGCTCTGAACAAAATTAAGAAATGTTAATCGTAAAATGCAAAATAGCAATGGAATGCTGGTGTAGAGTTCACCCACCAGTGATGACGACGCAGTTGCGATCTTCGTCAGATTGAAATCCATCACGACATCGACACTCGTAATCGCCAGGTGTATTGATACACTGGTGACAATCTTCGCTAATGTCATCACCTTTGCATTCATTGATATCTGCAAATCAAATTAACATGTGTCAATATTAAATCTACTTTTTTTGCGGACAATGAAACCTTCGCAAGCTGCTTCCTCGTCATGGGGATTAGTGAATCCAGGTCGACATTGACACCGACTGTCGACACATAGATGCTGACATCCACCGTTGTTCTTCGTACAATCTACACAGCTGATAAGGTTAAACAGATAGCAAATCGAACGCACTGACTTCTCAGGTGGCACTTGTCGCCATAGAAACCATCCAGGCACCCATCTCGACACGCTCCGGTATCACCATCGCACGGCGGTGTCTTACAGTAACACCACGGACCACACTTCCGATCGATGATGTAACGATTCAATGGGCACGCTATAAGGTGCAATATTACATAACACAGTCCCCAGGAGATTGGAACTTACTCGTGTAAACCTGCAGCGCTAATTTCCCACCGCAAGTCTCGTCCGGGTTGCCAGAACAGGCATACACACACTTTGCTCCACCAGAACCATACCTACCGTAATCGTGTTTGCTGGCACACATGCACTGTCTCCCGTCCTGTAATAGGCACGGATGGATAACCCATTATATAATATATGTCTTGTGACTAATAAATCATAATATGATCTATTAGTCACACGAGACTATTATTATGTATCATAAGAATAATGATTAAAGTGAGATAACTCCTAACGGTAAGGCCGAAGTAAGTTCTGTGATATCTTCGACATCTCTCAAAGCAGGAGGTGAGGGTTAAGGCCCCCATGCTGCCAAAGTGGTTGTGGGGCATCGAGAACGGAAGTCTGTGTCGGAAACATCCCACGTACTGATCTGCAAGAAGATTGCGAAATATTATTATGGAATGTATCACCAAAATGCAACCAACACCGTGATGAATATTTATTATCATTTATTGTAAGTCAGAGGAAAGAACCAAAGTTGTTTAGCGGATATAAGTTCACTGCGTGCATGGATATAGAATTATACATGTACTACGGGGCCCTAGCTTAGTACATGTATATCCATGCACGCAGTAAGGGCAACATCAGCAATGTCTATTTAGATTGGATTAAGAGTCATATCCTGTCATCATTCGATAGAGAAATATTTATTCTTTGAGGATAATTTCATCAATTAAAATGATATTACACCTTTCCTTGAGCATTTAGATGGAATGTAACTGGTTAAGAAATTATTTATCTACAGACCGTGTTGTATTTGAGGGTGAGGACTGGTGAGTAATACCGGACCCTAGTGGCTTAATCTGGCGTTCGATTCTATTTAAATATAACTTGGGAACGGCCTTTCAAGCCGAATGCTCACAAGCCCAAAGTCATAATTAAGGGTAATGGTTTAAATGACTTTATTGAGACTTAGCGTACTTAAATTAGCGTTAGGCTTACGGTTTGAGATAGGTGCAGCCCGGATCGGGTGGGATCGGCTCATATAAGTGCGAATGCTCACAAGGGTTGTGGTTATAGGGTTATAGTCCCGGACTTGTAAGCATTCGGCCTATCGATCCCATCCCCTTTAACTCACCACTTTACTTGCATGTCTTTGTTATTGTGGATTGGCCTTGCATGTCTTTGTGTTCGAGCTCATGTCATAGAATCATAGATGAAGTACACTCATGCTTGTAATGTTAGTAATAAATTGTTTCATGTGTAGCACAGATCAGATATGAAATACAAAATGCATAAAATGTGCGAGTTCTTTCACGAATAAAATGATTTATAAATATCATATCCAGTTTCGAGTTACTGAATTGTGTATTTGTGTAACATACTAGTACAGTAATATCATGTTAAACGCTGAAAAGCAGTCCAGGCTGAAATTAAACTGTTCTGATTCAAAAGCTCTCAGAGTGCTGCTTCTATGCAACTAGCCCTATATTATGGCCCAAAATGAGTGGACACTAATTAAATTTTAGGCTTCCAGGTTACCTTTCAATTTCCACGCATATAATCCGCCAAATATAGCAACATCCATGCTGTAGCCTGCAATTTCGCAAGAGGCCACAACAACCGATCCGGGTTTTAGATTTACTGCTAAACTCTTTTCATATCACCACCGTCCTACTTTTACCCATTGTACAATGACTTTTACTAAGAAAAATGCTACCAGCCGCAAACGTCGCGCAATGTAAACAACCGCCAGCAGAGCATCGCTCGGATTGAAATTTCGCGCCTTTTGGGAATCAGGCCGGCGTCGTCCAAAATGTTGAAAACTGAATATTTTTAGAAGAGTCAACAACTATTGACGTGAGATATGATTACAATGGATGTTTTGTGATGTATTCATTAAAAAATTAGTAGGCTATTGTAATATTATTGTTGGTGGAAGGCGAGTTTTCATAAGGGTAGGCAAGCTTTATTTGGCAGACCATTTGCTGCATATAATATATGCAGCAAATGCCGCATAAATATTATTAATATTTATGCGGCATTCGATAGGCCTACTATGAAACACGAAACGAAGATATTCTAAGAAATCGACCCAGGGGCGCGTCACTCTCGGAGTTCATTAATTCGTTTAACGGAGTGTCTACGTACCAGGCCGCCGGGGATATAGCCGTGAGCTATACGTACCAGGCCGCCTGGTGTGGAGTGGGTAATGGTCTACGTACAGGGCGGCCGGGCGCCTAGCGCTGTGGCTATATACCAGCTAGGAGATATGACTGCTAGGAAGTTCATGACCTGCACCACTTGCAGGGATATTCGTTTGATTAACCGTTTTTGTCGTGCAGTATCGGTTGCATGAACCCGGCCTTGCGCCTCGAGCTGCTCCTCGGACCTCCTGTGCCACAGGTTGCTCCTTCCAAGCGTTCAGAAGCTTGACTTTCCTCCATTCTTGCTATTCTCCCTTTATCCGCGCTATGCCAGCCTCCTCATCTCTTCCCCCAAATTCCTCTGCTGCTCCCTTGCCGTGCCTTCCTGGTTTAAAGCTTGAGTCGAAATTCCACTCTACACAACATGAAATGATGGCTACGCACACTGGAGACGGACACACGGCTTTCAGATCACACGCCCATAGCATTGCAACAATCCAAGGGCACTGAGCTAGGGTGATGATCCTACTACCATCATACCAGCAGCCTTGCATTTAGCTTGTGACTATATCCCAGGCGGCCTTGTACGTAGACCTCAACCCACTACACACCAGGCGGCCTTGTACGTAGCTCACGGCTATATCCCAGGCGGCCTGGTACGTAGACACTCCGTTCTTTTAATTCGGACACCATACTGTAAATTCATTAATTTTTTGCGCGGAATTTAATTTCGCTGTGTTTCGCGTTTGTTTTTATCTTTATTAGTTCAAAAGTTATTTAATTTTTAGTGACTAAAATTCACGACTTCTTTGGTGACGCGCGTTAACATGTAAATTAATGAGATTTGAGATTTGACTTGGACCCAAAGATCCGGCCGAGTATGAGATCCCGCAAACAACCATATCTCAACCATTAAATAAGATAGAAACAGAAGGTTTGCAGCATTGTAATCAGCTTTAAATGGTATTTAAAGACATATATGCAACAATAAATGGCTGTCAGTTAAAAAAGCTTGAAAATTTAACCAATTATTAAAAGAGTCGACCAAGTATGCGATCCCAGAAACAACTGTATCTCAGCATTTATTCAAAATAGAAATGAAAGGTTTGCTGCACTGGAATCAGCTATAATAATGAGTACAGGTTGAAGGATCATTAATATTGAACTATTAATTTAAAGAGCCGGCCGAGCATGAGATTCCGCAAACAACTGTATCTCAGCTAAGATTCAAGATAAAAACCAGAGGGTTACAGCATTGCAATGAGCTTTGAATGATCTTTAAAGGCCAATAACAATGATAGTTCTAGTTAGTCTACCATAATGATGAGTTCAAGTTGAATAATCTGTAAAATCACGCCAAATTTAATCATTCTTGCTCGGACCTATTGAGAACCAAACATGAAAATAATTTTGGACCTCATAACTCCCTAGAATTAAATCATGACTACAAGGTTGCTACAATCTTCGAAACTGATATATATTTGTTAAATTACAATTCAAGCATCCTATTAACTAGTAGATACCGGGTAAATAAATTTCCAATTATGGCAGTCTCCAATGCATCAACTGTTTTGTTCGATACAACACATACAAATGTATAAAACACAACAGCCAGGAAGAGAGCAGCTTGTTTATCATTCTATCAGCAGAAATACAAGTAAAACTCACATAATCTGCAAACCGCTGACTACAATCCTATGACGACCGTGGGGGTCGACGTCCCGGGTTCGAGACCCGATCAGGCCACGGGCGTTATGATTGTGAATTACAATTGTAATTCTTCGGTGACTCTGCAGTGCTGCCCAACTGCGTAACAAGGCGGGGCGCTGTGTACTACTGTCTATGGTGGTATGCAGGATAAAGAACCCTTGGGATTTATCGATAAGAGTACGGGGAAACCCCGGTCCCGGGCCTTCTGTTCTGGCGCCCGTATCACCCGAACGGGTTGGGTGGAGCCGTAAAACCCCAATCACTCACTCACTCACATAATCTGCATGATCTGCTGATAATTCAATGAGAGTTATTGTAGTTCATGCTTTGATAATGCATGAATGCTTGAATGAATTTCCAATATGCTTGCTTGGTGCACACTTGTTGAGGCTCATCCAATGACAGGTAGATCAGGAAAATGCATGACAAGTTGACAGCACTGCTTTCAGGAGTATATAAGGTAAGCATTTTATACTTGGCCCAACAGCATAACCATGTCAATATATCCAATTTGTCCTCCTTATCAGTTATCATACATTGATGTTCAATTTTGAGTGTGTAAATAAAATGCATTCACTTAGTAACTTAAATTAAAGAATGTAAATGTCAAGTGTCCTCAAAGTTCGTGAAATATTTCCATCAAACTCTTCAATACTATTATCATTTCAAATCAGGAAGGAAATTCCCATCTTACAAATTATGCATATATATATATATATATATATATATATATATATATATATATATATATATATATATATATATATATATATATATATATATATATATATATATATATATATATATATATATATATATATATATATATATATATATATATATATATATATATATATATATATATATATATATATATATATATATATATATATATATATATATATATGTCCTGGTAGACTAGTAAAGTGTTTCCAGCCAGTACATGCAGGCCAACTTAAATTCATCCTCTCAGAGGCTGAGCACTGAAGCAGAACACCTTGGTATTTTCAAATAAAATTCCCATTGAATGATCCAATTAATAATTAAATAAATTAAATTATCAGTTCTTTGTTTCAAAATAATCTAATAAAATATGTATTCTTCTCAGTCATTGTGACTAAACAAGTGTAACTGCAAATGATAAGTAATCAAGAGAAGTACTATATGCATGTACATAATGTTTGTAGTTATCACATTTCTCCCTTGCTATAAATAGTAACAAGTGTGTGAAATCTCATGCTTCAATTAGACTTATACTTAGTAAGGATATACTTTATCAACTATCATAATGATCATATTAAATGCACACACAAAAATATACTGTTGTTTTTGTTTACTGTTAGTTTAACTTCAGGATGATCGTAATTTATCCTATGATGAAATTTGCAGAGTAAAACTTTAGCGGTTTTAATCGACGAAAAACCATAGAAGACGTCCTGAACGATATTATGCTCAGCTGAAAGGGCGTCCAATTTACTCTAAAAGGCTCACTTTATTTTGGCTTAAATCCGATTATAAATGCCTGAAAACTTCAATTGATTACATTCATCGACGGCGCAACGCCGCAAAACGCGAAAAGCCGGGTCCAAGGCTCAGCGACGGGGCGATCGCTTGCGCGCGATGTGCACATACTAACTAAAAAAAGGGAAAATAATGGGAAAATAATTATCATCATGCGTCATATGAACAGGATAATAATGATCATGATTGTATCAGTGTCATTATGCAACTATAATCTCAATAATTAGTACATTGTGTAATCTATAGTATAAGTTAGATATACATATAATGATAGTAGTACATAAGTAAACAAGAGCTCACCGGCGAACTGCCCGTGTCGAGTAACTTCTTGACTCTCAACTTCCTTAAGCTGCGTCTGTGCGATGAAAACCCGAATTAAAATAGCAAACACTCCACCAAGCGCCAGTATAATATCGCTCTGCATTTCGCATCTTTTCCTCGACTGCGCGTAGCAAATAATGAATTCGAAATTATTTTGTTGCGCATCTTGGATTTCGCAGAAGTCGTTGACCTTCTTGCTCGTGTTCGCCCTGTGGCGGACGCGTGTGTCGCCTTGATTTGAATCTTTGGCGTATTTCGCTGAAATTAATCTCACGAATTTGCAGCATACTAGCAATACTTAGTATACAACCATGTCACTGTCAATATGCAGTCAAAATTGCGTTGAATTTCTTGGAAAGAGCGAGCATGGAGAATCACAAAAACAAAACAAAAACACACAAAAAAGAGAGAAATTTTATTTCTCGCATTACATGCATGTAATAATTATTTGAATGAAATTGAATTCGACGATCACGGCCCGCGAATTCGGGCCAAGAAGATCGAGATAGAAAATGTTAAATAAATTCAAACCACGCGCCATATTCTACAGCATTGTACGTCGAGTCGACGACTTTCAGAGAAATAGATTAATATGGCCCCTGGGCATAATGATGCGCACTGTGCATAGTATCAAAGAAATTTGATTAAACTTGCTTATGAGCCACGTGATCATTTGTCCAATAAGAGACCCGTTCCGAGCCGCGACTCTAACTTCAAGTCCGATCAATCACAGATCTTAAATAATACAAATTGTATAATACACTCTATATTGTATATCAATTGATTTTGCGCGGTAAGATAAGCATGCCGACAACTCAGTCTAACCGCTTTGTTGACTCAATCCGACTACTGCGAAGATCTTTTTTTCTTTGGATCGGTCAAGTTCAACCACTTTTATTTTTAATATGCAATAACACCACTTTTGGTCCATTCTGTATGTATGTCATTTTAGTAAACCCGGCGGTATCCGAGCTCAAAATGCTCGATGATTCAGGATGATCGTCGGTTACATCTTGTATAGAACTATATAGTCACTTTGCATTAATAAGAAGTGGCGTGAGAGTATTATCTGGTTCAGGATAATAATAAATTATTATAATCATAAAATTCATCAGCATTGCGCAATGAGGTGGCCAAGATTCTCGTCATTGTGATGCACGCAGGCTTTAATTACACGTGTTAATTAGAACAGAAATGTGATTTTATAAATAAATCATGGATCAGCCATAACAACTGGTAAACAAGCGTGTACTCGATTATACCCGAAGATCGCCATACAAGCCGCCGGCCAATGGCGTACCGACGGCACGAGCGTCTTATAACCCCCGTGTTGTCAGATGAGCCGTGTGGAGACGATCGAACATCAGTCATGCATCAACCAAGTGTTCTTCTGGCCGTTCTCGTTGGCTGCTTCTTCGGCGCTGATACAGGTTCGTATCTTGTAATCTTGAAGCTGTGTTGCGATCTTTTATACTATAGATTTTTTTTTTTTTTTTTTTTTTTTTTTTTTCTCCCTTCAATGTATGGTCAATATATTATATGGACTATGTCACTATGGCATGGTAGCTATAGGGTTAGTACTTAGTGAATATTACACGATTCACTGATTGCCTTAATTATTTGGTCTCATGCAATTCAACATTTTGTACATGCATCCTATACCATCGATAGTGGTGCGCGTATTTTGGTTAAGTTTATTTATTTATTACTATTATTTTTGAATAATTATTTCAGGTTTTAAACATTTTGTTTTATCTCTGGATTTCTCCTACTCAAATGATGTGCATTTCACGATCATTCCTTTCATAGCACTTGTCGCTGAAACGTTTTTGAACTAATTCCATATGACTACGGCTCATGGGCGTTGATGTAAATGCACGGCAGAAGTCACACCATTTAACGAAAAAGATAGGTACGTGTGAAAGCACCTTGGACGTGGACGCACGCAACGTAATTGTGTTATATATAGTATACGTGGATATTTCTATTGATCACATATATAGCTATAATTATAAAGCATGCATGCGCTTGAACAGTACATGCCGCCCAGGATTACTTTAATTACCAAAATAATTAGGTCCATCATTACGGGCTCCTAACTTCTTCATAACATACTCATAACATGCTTGGTGCGCAGACAGGCCTGCAGGCAGTTGAAACGCGCAAGATAAGATAAACCCTCCCCTTACGGCGGAGGTAGGTCTAAATACGCGTTTATAAACTCATGGACACTGCATGACCTCTACAGCCACTACGAGTGATCTATTTTACGTAAAGCGATCCTGAAACTTTAAATAATAGAAAACAAGGACGCCGTCCAATTGAATCAATTTAGAGGCGTTATCTGTGGAATCACGCCCTGATTTAATCTTTCCGTGCATCACGGTGATCAAGGTCGCCCTGGATTCAGGATCCAGGTGATATATTATACAACAGCACCGGGTGAGAATCATTAATTAATCACTGAATAATTAATCATAACGCGCTGCCTTCACACCTCATTCTTAACTTATTGAACCGGCATTGTATGCTGGAATTTGACCCCAAGGATTTACATGTAATTATATACAATTAATTTATCATTATTGTTACTACTCTTGATTTTATGCCCAGACTGTTCAGACTGTTCAGACTGTTCAGACTGTTCATTTCCAAAAGCGGCTGAAATTGTAATAGAAAATAACTGATTGCATTATTGAATTTATTCACCCTCTGATCGATGTACCACGATCGAACAGTCGAACTCTTCTAGTTCAACCATGGCTGCGATGTTCGATTAATTATCATTTGACGCCACTTACGGGTTTGCCGTAACGAGTTCGATCGCGCTTTGGTCTCATCAGGTTTGTTTCAATAAGCGAGGATACAGACAGCATCAAGTTTCAGTTGATTAGGATCTGCACAATGAACTGAAATAATCGTAAAATGGGATTTATTTTGCTCAGTTAATGATTTAAATGGTCAACATCAGTCATGGTTTTTATGATCAGCATTGCCACTATGATCTTCCAATCTCCAATGATCTTCACTCAAAATACTGGATTCGTCACCTAGCTGTGATTGTCAATATTGTTTAACAAAAGATACTCCATTAGGGCTTTAATTGGGTTAACAAATAATTTCCATAAACGGACTGCATCGGACACAAAAGACATCACGCTTTTTTGTCCAAATTACTAGCCGTAATTATTCAATCAAACTATATTGCCTATTATGGCGAATGAAGAGTCCAATAGACATTGAGACACTGACTGATTTAGTTAATTGAAATGTGGCCTTATAAATGGTATTGAGAGTTCATCAAGATGACATGAAATAACATGAGTTATGAACAGGGTTATCAATGATTGAATACAGAGTCATTCAGATGTGTTACATGGCTCCCACCCCCCTTGTAGCGGAGCGGAGGTTGTACAAGACGACCGGAGCGGGTATACACATCAGTTGCTTGGGCTGGAGAAGTAGGAGAAGTGGCGGCAGTCGGCACTTGAGCTGGTTTGATGCGATCTAACGAGACAGTTGCGTCTCGTCCACGAATCAGAAGCGTTCAGGTTTTAGCGTCACGTTTCACTATTGGGAATGGCCCCTGATGTGGTCGTTGCAAAGGCGTTCTGTGAGAGTCTATACGTAGGAACGTTGGAAAGCATGCGACACCCCTTTCAGAGTATCGGGCACAGATGTATGAGGCACACCATGATGCTTGACTGGAATCACATAAGAGCTGTTATGAGGTGAAGGTGCGATGAACTGACCAGGCAGAAGGGGCGTCGACTTCAGAACAGATTCAGCTGGTGAAACATCAGTATCATATTTGGGTGAATTACGTAATCCAAGCATGACCCATGGTAAATGAGCCATCCAGTCAGCGGTATTTAGTCGTGCACGAAGGGATGCCTATAATGCTCGGTGGAATCTCTCCACTAGCCCATATTACTTTGTGGGTGATACGCTGTGGTTCTGTGCAATGTCACACCAAGAGCTTCAGCCATTTCACGCCAGACGGGCGAGGACGAGAAACAACAGGAGGGCCTTCAGTTGGTATCCTATGGTAGATCCCATGTGCAGGACAAGAAACGCGGAAAGTAGGCTGCATTATATCTGGATAAGATTTCAGAAAATGCAGGTAAGGGTTGTCTGTCACCAAAGCAAATGAAAACGGAGGACAAGACACTGATAAAAGCTGGCCATAAACGGAGGCAAATGTGTTTGCATCAATCAAACGATTGCCACAAAGATCCACAAGTAGTTGGTGTCTGCGAATGAAGTCTGCCCCCAACAGAGGTTTGCTTACATCAGCAATAATGAAAGGCAAAGTATAACGATGTCCAGCGAGCTGTAAGGTCTTGGTAATGATACCAAAAGTGCGAATTGTAGAGTTGTTTGCTGCTCTCAATGCAGAATGAGTTTGCTGGTCGTGCTTGGTTGTTCTTTGGTCAGTTTGAGCGACAGGAGACACTGACACTTGAGCACCAGTGTCCAAAATATAACTGTCACCAGATAGTTCATCATTCAGAAGCAGACGCTCAGCTGGGTTGGGGGCCACATCATCTATTGACGTTGAGACCCCCTCCTGGCGTTTTCCTGGTTTTGGCGCAGGAGCGCGAGCTCTCTCCGAATTTGCGATGAAAGTAGCAGATACGATTCTTGATTTGGCGGGTAGCAGAAACAGCACAGACAGAATCATCGCTCTGTGAATCATCTGAATGGACACTTGCAATTTCCGTATCACGGTTAGACACGCGTGAGGCTATTCTACTATCGTTTTTGAAAAAGTGCGTTATGATGACAAGGATAAATCTCTTGCGAATTTTGATCAACGGTCCAAAAACGATAGTAATCTATCCTTCTTGTTGTCCATCTTGGAATCGTGATATTTGTCATAATTTGAGTCTTTTTCACTTAAATACGGTTAGTATTAACTTAAAATTTATACCCAATCAGTACAAACATATGAAGTATCATTTCCAGATGAAATTAAAATATAATTGCATGTGACTAGCCCATGCTAGTTCTTAGCTTTTCTCCTATACCCACCATGGTCCGTGGCAACTCGAAGCCTATAATTTCACTAATATGAGATGGATCAATGAAAGAAAGGTGTCAATGTCATCAGCTCCATGTCATGAGATGGAATAAACACCAACTGCTCCAAAATTTCAGTGCAGGACTAGCCCAGTCCAGTTCTTAGCTTTTCTCCTATACCCACCATGGTCCGTGGCAACTCGAAGCCTATAATTTCACTAATATGAGATGGATCAATGAAAGAAAGGTGTC
>KB310691.1:29320-56820 GCA_000328365.1 Capitella teleta
ATTCTTTGAAAGTAACAGGATAGCAAGCGCATTGAAGAGGCACTCAAAAATTTGGTCGTTCAAAGTGTATATCACAATGAGTGCCCACATTGACCATGTGCGAAACAGCACCAAGATATATTCCGCAATCTATTATCTAAATACCTAAGTTAGATAACATGATATGTGACCAAAAAAAACAAAAAAGGCTTTGCGACAGGGAAAAAAAACCCAAAAAAACCAAGACAAAATAGCGTGATTCTCAAAATATATAATAAAATATCAAAAAATAAAATTATCGGAATGAAAACATGCATGAAAAAAATAATTATTATATAAAACTTAAACAATTGCACTTTATGTTAATCAATTATTATATCACTGGTATTAGTCAAGATACATTGCAATTAGCCCATAATTGGCTTAACTTCAGGTTGTCGTTTTATTCCAATAATCAGTATATTGCCATCACGCAAACCCAACAGAATGTGACTGTTGCCATTGGTTACGGCTAAACAAGTGATCGGTACGTGAAGCGGCATCGAAGACAGCGTCCTCAAGCTGCGAAAGAAAAATAAGTTCTGGAGGAGACACAAGCGGGGGTGATGACGAGAGACTGACCCAAAGAGCTCCTTGATGATGAGGACACCCTGCTTATTGCCAAACACAAGATGGTTGCCGGAGATGATCATGTGGGAAATTGGAACGTGGATGCTCTCCATCGACATGTGCTTCCCGTTGATGGAATACAAATGTAGAGTCAGTTTCTCCTTGAAAAGAAACGAGATATATTCATTCATGGAATACGTTTATTTTACTGATCAAGCAAAGAAATGAAAGAAGCTACTCACTTGTGACGGATTCTGAATGGAACGGTGCTGGCAGTACACGCAAACGTGGCCAACTTCTGAGATTGCCAGCATCTGCACACTCAACCGCCATCCTTTCTCATGGGGAGGCCTCAGGGTGCGCATGTATGTGCCCTTGCGCACGGTGTAGATGATGACAGTGCCATCCTGAGAGGTAGAGAGAAGATTAGAGAGGGAGGGGGTGCGAAGGAGAGGAGGCTACCTTGGAACCGGACACAGCCATGTCCAGCTCAATAGAAATAGCCACAGCGGTCACCTCTGCATCATGTCCACAAAGCACTTGCAGAGGCTGAGTGCTGATGCCGGTACTGATTCCATACTGCAAACAACCAGTTCACATCACTCACATCCATCACACAATCATTCACCTTATCCTGCATCACGTCCCATATAATGCAGGTCGCATCTCTTGACCCGGTTATCAGGTGCTTGCCACAATTATCCAACGCTAAACAAGTGATGATATCTGGAAAAATGCAATCATTGAAACCGTCAGCTCATGAGCCAATAACCGACTGTTGTGTCGCACAATGCTTGCGATGGTCTTAGAGCGTGGTACACTGTACACGCACAGACTGTTGTCCCAGTGTCCTCCACTCAAAACCAATTTGGCATCGTGCGTGACAGCAAAGAGCCACGGTGAGATGCTGACCCCGGGAGCAAATAAAGTGCCAAGAGTGCGCTGCAGTCTACAATAAAGACAGCAATGAAGATGACTCATAAGATCACTTTCTCTCTTACTTTCTGCTGAACATGGAAGTGTCTTTCTCAAAAGTGTAGAAATGAGAAATCGATTTATTGTATGGCAACCAGCTGTGAATTCCACAAACGCCATGCTGAGTGACCACGACCATGGAATCTGCGGTGACAGTCGTAATGAACGACTTGACTTGGTTCTTCGGGACGCAGATGAACACGACGGGGTCTTCTTTAGGTGCCCCCTGTGATGGCGCCACATGTAGCAATCAGTGGATGATGGTTGGAATATTTTACCTCAACGAAGAATGTTGCGAGTTCTTTGAGAAATAAGAAAACGCTGAGCGGACGGTCTGATTTTCCTGCTTTGGTGATGGCTTCATCAAAGGTCATGCGCTTGGGGTGAGGATCCTGGAAGGGAAAGTGTCCTTCAGGCTGCTCAAGGTCATCTAAAGTACTACCTTCAAGAGCTGGGTGGGTGTCTGTCCAAAGTTGTTAATCATTCCCTCCAGGGCTTTACGCCTCACAGGATCGCTGATGCTATCCAGGTCAACAGCGCCTAAATATCAAGAATTGATTTGTCAATTACCAAAGGAGAAAAGGCGAGAACATTCACCTTCGTATGTGCAGTAATAAAACACGTTCAAAGCCTCAGCAGCAGCGGGCCCTCTTTGCTTGTAGCCAAAGATCAAATCGATCCATTCATGCAGATGAGCAGAAACATATTCAGATTCCTAAAAAAAAACACAAATTACTAAAGCCTTAAAAGCAGAGATATGAGGGAGCGCACCAGCGCTCTGTTGTGTTTGTTGATGAAGTCGTAGGAAGACACGGCCCACCTAGGAAGAACAACATCGTCCACTCGTTCATGGCCATTTTGTAGACGTCCCAGATCGAAATCTAAATAATAAATAGTCAATTTGATTAATAATTAGTACTCAATTCACCATTGATGTTTTCAAGGAACTCGGGGAGGTAGAAGAATTCCGGAACGAGTTCTTTGACGTCATTAGCGTTCTCTATTTGACTCTGCCAAGTGGAAGCGATCGAATGGAATTGGCGATCTGCCACGTCAAACCTGGAATCAATCAATCAGTAATTATTAAAGACAAATTTTCCAATCACTCGCCTTCCCCCCTGCAGCTGTATATGCAGTGTTGTGAAGGGCTCCATGCGGATCAAGAAATGCATGACTCCGGCAGGATTCGAATAATGTGTGCCATAGTGAAACTTAGGGATTGATCCAGTGGGGTCCTCAAAATGCTCGTACCTATGGAGTTTGGATTCATTGATTCATCGTCATGAATTTTAAAAATATAAAACAATAAAATCACTTTTCTCGGACTTCAGCTTCGGTTTTGGGGTTGATAGTTCCAATAGGTTTTGAGAGATCGCGGTAATTACTGACATCATCCAAATCAAGGGTATCAGAGTCGTAGTTGCTCAGAATCCAAGGAAACTAAGAGTGAATTATGTGGGATGTTCAGTAATTAACAAATACCCACCACTGGGTACTGGCTGAGATCGTTGTAGGTTCGTCCAGCGATTGTGTTCAGATGCATCAAGTACTCAAAATTACTGATCTCACGTTGAAGCCATTTCTGATATGAGAATGTTAATTAACTGGTTAATTTAATAATTCAGTTAACATACTCTTGTTAAGTCTGAATCTTTAAGGAGCTCTGTGGGTGATCGTGTCGTTGCATAGATCAAATTTGGAGGTCTGAGGCGTAATATGTTGCTGTAGACTTTGTTGCGGTCCTGAAACAGAAAATCGATAAAATTAATTAATCTACTAGAATGGTTTTTGTCAATAATCAAGCAATTTAACACATTCACCGCCAAAGACGGTGATCATCGTCTTCTCACGCCCAACGCTTGAACGCCAAAGACGAGATTCTCGTCTTTTGCAGTTAAAGCCAATAAGGCGAATAACTGCTTTAACGTCATCTCTGTAATTTTTGTAGGGGTTCACTGAATGCATTGTACGATTTCAGGACATTTCCTCATGATATTCATCAAACTCACTTTCGATATATTACTTATAATAATCACAAAATTATACTTCTGGCGTTGACACAGCAGTTACTAATTGATTATGTTATATCGCCTCGACAAACCCGAACGAAAGCAGCGAAGCAAAGCAAAGCGAAGCAAAAGAGTTTTCTATTATAGGGGTTACTTCAGAGCCAACTAATTAGGGAATGATGGTGGTTGGCACTTGTTACTACACGTGCTAGTCTTTCTCGTCATTGCAATCGACAACACTAATACTTTGAAGTCGCATGTAGCCGCTGACCGGACGAATGAATCGAAAGAGTTTTTATTGAAGTTTCAATAATTTTATATGGTATCGGTGAGTGATTCGCTGAAATGAAAAAACATATGCATCGTTGAAGCGTGGCACGTGAATGTGCATGACGCACCTGCCACTTTCTTTCTGTGTTCATTATTCTATCTACATTTTCATTCCTCTTTAGCGCAAAGCATAAAACTTCAATTTAGTGATTGAAGTTGAAGATGCACCAATTAAATTCATATTTTATCAACGATGCCCCTCTCTTTGGCCATTTGTATGTTATAGAGAGATCAAAATAATGGGGTAGCCAGTGTTTCTCATCAAAGCCAGCTAATTTGTGAAGAAGGATGATCAAACCCCTATGTTTCTAATTCTCGATAGTCAACACAATTGCAAACAAAATACTATTATATATTTCTTGAGGTTTCACAACCGCCTTTGCCTCAACTTCTGCATTCTCTCTTCTGATGCATCAAAAGCGGTGTAATATCAACACTGCGGGTATGTGCCCCCATAATTATGTCTCCGTTTTAGGTTTAGGCACACTGATCAATCAAAATTATCAAGTTATTCGAATTGACTTTTCCCAATTCGGCATACCTTAAATTTATGCTACACTTCAAAGCAGTGTTTTCAAAGCACCTTTCTAACAACAGTGTGGTTTATAACGCGAAGGGATTTGAGAAAGCGAGCTAATTAGCAACTGAAGTCGAGTTGGCGCCGACTCAAACACCCGATTTTATAACTGTTAATCTCATCCTTTGATCTGCAAATCAGTTATCTCATGGTAATAGTTATGCCTACACACCATAACCTCTGTAATCACAATGTGTGTTATGCTGGTCATACTGGTAGCTGAGAGAAAAGTACGTACGAATTTCTCAGCTTTTTGTTTTGCTTGCGAGGGTGTGGTTTTCATCAAATAATATGTTGTTCAGAGCTATATTTCGGTACATCTAATTCCTTGTATGATGTTGAATCTTATATGTTAGATTCACAAGAGGACGCCCTGTCCTGATATGTAAAACATATAGCTATGCGTGGGTGCATATAGAAATGACAGAGCGGTGAAGTCGAGACTTTTTGGGTAAAATACATGGCGGTGAACGGGTATCGGCCCGAAATTGCTGTGGCGGTGAATGTGTTAGAGACAAATATACACAATGAGTTAAAAGCTTTTGTCTCTACCCCAAATTTAATGAGAAATAAAAATAAAATAAAAAGATTTGAGATGGAAAACGGAGGCAGAGAAAATTTGTAACCTGTTTTTTAAAGTTGAGGAAGTAATTGCTCTGATCAACGAGAAAGAACTCCAAAGCGGAGCGACGGAGGTTGTACCTCCGGAAGTGAATTTCCCTCAACTGGCTAAGCGACCATTTGAAATCCTGCCCTGTGATAACAAACATTTTTATATTAATCTTTAAAAGAGAAATCAAATTTAAACGAAACCTTCCAGCTTCTGTGGACTGCAATCAAGGAAGTAAACGTGGGTGTTGGTGACCTCTAACTGACCCCTTGTCACGTCCATGATCGTCACAAGCTCACAGTCAACTGACAACTTGACCTTGACCTCTTCCTGACCTTGGGCATTGGCAGCGCTTATCAAATTCCATTCTTCATCTCCAAGACGATCGTCACCAATATCCTCATCTCTACACAGCGCCTCTTTGGCAAACGCCAGAGAAAGTAAATCCTTGCTTTCATTTTCAGAACCTGCATCAATTAGCATTAAATTTAAACAAGTGCATTTTAATTAAAATGATAATTACCGATGTTATCCCTGAGAGCGCTCGCTTCCAAGTGAGGATCATAATTGTAATTCGGAATCAATTTTGGTCGCATGCGATGTGAGTTTTCGAGGGAGGAAAGTTTCCAGAATGGGGCGTTTGGTTTGGATCTGAAAAGGAATCCCATTAAGATTGGCATTTCAGTTGCTGCTGCTTGAATTACCCATCGAACCAGATGCCTCGATCGCCTGAATAAAAAGCCCACCTGGAGCGCCACTGTCTGAGAGCGTACTTCTGCTGCTGACGAAGTTGAGTCCGCACGTTTTGATACCTCCGTTCTTCAGCCTTTGTTTTTTTATGGAACGAATCCAACAGCTCCTCCTGAAATGCAAATCAATAAATAAATCAATCAATTAACCAATCAATCTATACACCCACCTGAAACTTGAGCTTACTCTCGCCTCGCTCTCTGCTTCTCAAGTGGGATGCTATCATCATGGCTTCGTGACATTCGCCCATAAATGTCGTCATTTGAACTCGCAGCTTCTCAAAGATATTCGCATCATACTGTTCACTGGACGGTATGACCTACATAAGAGCCATACATGAACTTTGAACCGACCCAAAAATGAGAGGCAGCCTCACCTGTCGGCGCATGAAAATCATCCATTCTTCCTGCTGGCAATATTTCTGGAATTCCTCAAAGAAACTCGGAGCTTCGGTTGACGGAAGTTTTGGCAGTAAGGTCTCCATGTTGAGCAGGTCTCGGCACTTATCGATAAGAGCACGCATCACAGGCAGGAGAAAACTATATCGATCATTATCATTGGCTGATGAAAATATATCAATTTGGTCAAAGGTCATGACAATAGAAGTCACTCTATACCGTTGAGGGCGCTGGTGAGGATATTATGGAATGAGGTCATTACATAGCAGGATTCAAGCATCTTGTCAACTGGTCTCACTTGCAGGAGATTATGCAGGCGTGCAGATGCCATACTGCAGCACTGAGAGAAAGAGAAAGCTGAAACGTCTGTCATAAGCGCAGAAATGTCCCTGACCTCTAAGCGCGGATATGCAGCAAACGCCAGCAGGATTCTCAAGCCCATCTGCTCCATCTCTAGCCACCCAGAATCGCTCTCCCAGACGGAGAGGAGTTCCAGAAGAGATAGAACATCTTCCAGGATCTGGTTGTGAAAGCAGATGTGAGGGTGAGAAATCTCATGTGAAACATCCAACCTGTTCTTTGAATAAGTAATCAGCATCCTCCGTTTCAACGCAGAGAAAGTTGTACAGCAATTTAACCAAATTCATTGCATTCTCGACCACCGTGGGATTGGTCTGACCTGAAAAATAGGCGAATCTTTAAATGAACTTATAATCCTGCAGCTATATTATCAACAAGGGGCACGGCTCTCACCAGAGCAATAAATTCACTCGCTGTCAAATAAAAGAAGAATAACAAATTCAGTAGATTCATCCTTAGCAGGGAGACTGCCGTGGATAATCCATTGATCCAATACTGGATACAGAACGCAATTTCAACAGCATTGTGAGAACCCTGCCTAAGGGGAAAGGGTACTTCTACAACATGGCTAAAATATAGTTGAGGATTTAAATAACAAACTTTTGGAAAATTCAAATGACAGAGGGAAATACAGAGGCTAAGTCGGTTAATTATAGAACATACCAAAGACGCTACTAAGGAAAACAGAATCTGAAAAAAGGGTTACGTAGATGAAAGGCCCAGGAAAAAACACCAATTGAAAATAAATACCTTTTGATGATTCTGCAGACAAAGAAAAATGTTGAATGAAAACGATTATAAAGAAAGCCTTTTCTGAGTTTTCACCCTGTACTCTGGTAGTTCAAGAAGCTTACCTGCTTCCTTGAGGTCCTGCAGACAGCCCTGGAGCATCATCTCCATCAGTCGGGCTTTCAACAATCCGCTTCCCTTCAACAAATCGTTCTCTTGGTTTGTATAACTCAGTGCGGTAAAAACTTGGCTCCGTTCCTGTATGATTAAATGTTGATACGACCATCACCGATTAAAAATCAACAAACCTTCCACGCAGTTTCATCAGATTGCTCGATTCCTTTCCATAGAACAGTAAATAAAATAATCAACAAATTCTGGCACATTTCTTCTGTTTTCTCCATCTGTTCGTTTGGCGGCTGCAGGGTGAGGCCCATCTTCTGCAGCCGCGTAGTGATGTCCATCGTTTCAGAGGGAACCGACACCACAGAGCTGGCGGTGCTCTCCTGCCTCATGAGGAAAGAGGGCGGGGCTTGGTCTGGAGAGAGCAGGTCCTCAGCGCTGGCAGTCGAGCTCCTGCTGCAACTCAGAGGGTCAATTGCGTGGAGTCGCTCATCAAACGGTCCAAACGTGTCGTTCAGTGTGTCATCTGGGGTGGTGGCGATGGAGGAATCTCCATCAGCCGGTTGGGGCTGCAGGACGTCACTGACGTTGCCCTCACTAATGGGCAAATCCAGAAGGGTCGGGTGGTCCTGCGAGGGAGCGGCGTTGCTATGGCGATGAATGTTAGCTTTGGGTTGCGTTATAAAAAGGCGCACAAGCACTTCTTGCCAGCCGGTTTGTTTGGCAAACACTTTTGGTGCGGTTGCCTTTGAAAACAGACCTATCAGCAGCTGAATAAATGAATTAACACAATAAGATAAAAATCAATTAGCCACCGTCAGAATCACTAACCTGTTTACTGGCCTCCAATTTGATATCCAAATCAGCAAAGTGAAAGAGCTGCGTAATGTGAAGCACAGCGTTGATGCTAGCCTCACTGTCCGTCAGCAGAACTTGCTCTAACATGTTCTGAGCAATGAAAGCGGAAATCTCGTGCTGGTCGGCCATCAAGGTCGTTAACCCTGGATAGATGCCGCTCTCAAGTAAACGCATGCGACCCTTGTGCTTCTCGTAAACACGGTTTGTCCGCAAAAGCAGAGAGAAAAACTAAAACACACAACATTCAGCTAAAGTGGACACAAATGAAGTGTGCAAACGGACCTTCACAACACGTTCACGGAGATTGACGGAGAAATCTCGCTTCGTGAGTAGAACGTAGAACAGTTCTCCTTGATTTGGCTCGAAGAGAAGAAGGAAAATCTGATCTCTTTTCCCTGGTTGCTCCAGCAACGAAATCAGCAAATCGAGGACTTCGAGAACCTGAAAGCAGAAACGCTTCAAAATGAGACGTTCGTGTCGCCATTATCTGAATCTTTACGCTAAAAGTCGTTTATCAATCACAACAAAAGAAAGAACCAATAAAAAGCACACCAACCAGAATCTGCTCCTTGACTGAAATGATGAATCCAACGAGGTGATTCAACTCATCAAACGAGATTTCTCTTCCCACGTAGAACTTAACCAGACTGAGCAGAGCTCCTCTGATTGCACAGAGGTGGGAGTTGTCAGGGGAGCTGCTGTAGTACGTCCGGATCACATCCAGCATGAACTGAACTCCGTTGGTTTTGCGAAAATGCTTCTTGTCGTCCTTGATAATCGTTGACAAATACTGAATGTGACCAATGCTGACGTTGAACTCGCATTTGCACCAGATGCGAAAGTCAAATAGGATGTACTGGTAGATCTGGTAGCGCAGGATTTTATTAGTAGCCGAAACAGACTCCACGAGGGATCTGATGGCGAAGTGTACGCTGTCATCAAGGAACGTGGAGGCCACCTGAGAGGGAAAGGATCAGAGAGCGGAAAAAAGGAGAACAGGGTAAAACGCACCTCCTGAAGGAGTACACCCAGCGTTGCCATGGATACTTCACGTACCAAAGTCTCTTGGTTGAATTCGGAGCTCTTAGTCATACTGCATAGCAACGTGATAAAGCAGGCAACCTGGTTGTCATGACAACTGTTGGCTGTTAATATAAGTTAAAGCGTTAAAGAGTGTTAAGATACGAGGCGCGCATACCTGGATCACTACTATTCTGCACCATGACCCAATCAGCTGGACCATTATCATTGACCGACGGTTCCTTGGGTTCAGAGTTCATGGGTTCAGAGTTCACGTTGTCCTTCTTGACCAGGTCCAAGAGGGGAAAAAGCACTTGGATCCCTCCTATGCAGTTGATCACCTCCTGAGATCCCACAATTAGAATCAATCTTTCAAATTCATCACGTCATATGTACCCGAATATCCCAAGTGCAGAATTTCCTTCCAACCAATTTTCCGTGGTTTTCATTTGGTGAAAGATCTATGACATCTTTCTGATGCGCCTGCAAACACACAAAACCACGATGCATAACCAATTTTTAATAAGAATTCACCTTATACCTTAGCATCATAGTGCAGAACAACCTGCTTTGTGTTCAAATCATAAGGATTGTCATCAACAAAAGATTGCTGCCAACGATTTGGACCTTAACATTGAACAAATAAAACACTCAGAATAATGCATGTAAGGCCTGTGAAGACAAACCAATCGTGTAGAGGGCTTTCACAGTGGCTTCCAGCAAAGGTTCTTGCAGAATGCAAACAGAACTCAGTTGGCCAATGATGGACACTGGCACACCGAAATGTTCATCTTGCTGACCAAGAGGCAGCGAAAGCACCGATGAACTTTGACCTTTGGAGAAGGATGACCCCAATTTTGAGAAGACGCCTGATACTCCAGATTTGATTTTGGAAGTTGGAACATCGGACAAGGACGGCATTGAGAGGGAACTAGACATGGAGGAGTCAGCATGGCGCACTCTGGGGCTTCCAATCTTGCATACACTCACTTCCTGGAAAAAAGTTTAAAATTAAATTGATTAATCAAAGTAAATCAATAAAAACTAACCTGAGTGATACTGGGGAACTTCAAAGCAACATTCAAATGCTGTTTACCATCAATATACACTGTTAGATAGCTTTGTGAAAATGGATTCTTTGAGCAGCTGTGAACCACATCGATGCAATGCTATGGAGATGAGTGAACGTGTGAGTCGAGGCGAGCGTTGAGCGTGGACCACTCACCCAACGGCTGTCTAGTATCGGGTGGTCCTGAACCTGGACGGAGTAGTACTCTTTCTTCATCATCACCGCAATCGTTAGCATCGAATCACAGGTGAAAAACGCCTCGAAACCCGTTCCGTTTGATGTCTGAATACTGCTCACACAATTTAGCATGAGCTGCGCACTCTGCACACAGTTCACTGACCTGTAAAGTTGTCTGCGCACCAAGCTGTGTAGGTCTGAGATGACGCCAGTTGTGCTGTCAAGGCAGATCCAGGCATGGAAGGTGAAGCCACTGCCGATCCACTTGCCAAGGCTGTGCGTTAAGATGCCCTGAGATGAAAACAAGAGCAAATTGAATGAGAAGAATAGGATCAGAAATAAGATCAAAGACATGTTACATAATAAAAGAAACTTTTAGACAGATATTATAACAGGTCTATATGTATATAAGAGAAAGAAGAGTTGATTGCAGAGAACTCACTGAATCCTCTGCTTGCAAATCAAGAAAATATCTCGGCATTTTGTGTTCAGTGGGCGATGCCATCAGAGACATCGCATTCAGCATACGACAGCATAACGCCACCTGACAACGCAATATTACAGAACTATTACATAACACAGGCGTGACCTACATTTCCAGCCTTCTGATTGGCCATCAGCAAGCGTAGCAACTTGGCCAGATCTTCCCCTGAGATAGACCATGATCCCAAACTCTCCATCATGTCCAAAAGCAGAGCTAAAAACTCTTGATTAATTCTGCATTCTTTACAATTGTGATTCAACAAACCAACAGCTAACGAATCCATGGTTTTATGGAAATTCAGGACTTCTATGAGGGCAGATAAGAGACCCTCTGAACAACAAAGCATTCGGTTTGCAGAGCTCGCAACTGAGACTGCGTGCACTTGTTTCGCCAACCACACTTGTTGTTTGGTGTCATAGATGATTGGAAGTAATTGGACAAGGATTAAAACTGCTTGTCCGTTGCGTATGGGCTGAATGCGGTCAATGCTGAATTTGCACTCAGTGACCTGTAATAATGAGAAGTGTACAGTGAGTTTCGTGACTAGAGGTAGCAACAATTACCAGGTCCAGAAGGGCTTCCAAGAGTTCCTTCGAAGGCTGTCCGAGTTGCTTAAATGCTTCAGCGAATGAGATGAATCCAATTTTCTCCTTGAAGTCTTCCTTCGCTGGCATGGAGCCAATAAACACGCTCTGCATGACCTTCACAACATTGACCGCAATGACCTGAGCACTATGACTAGACACCTATGAGTAAGAGGGAGTAGTATACTTGAGTATAGACAATCGTGAGTACGCACTGTGGTGTTTTTCGTGAGTTGTAGTAGCGTTTGCATCAATCCTTCAACCATGAGAGTCGACTGCAAACCAGCGCGGTTGCTCACGATTAACATTTCCGAAATGGAATCTACATAAACAGGTCAAAGGTCAGAATATGTAGGTCAAGGAGTAAATTTTTTACCTAGCATTCGCAACTGAAGGTTGAGGTTAGCCTCTGATGACCCAAGATCAAGAAGAACTTTGAAGAACCCGGAGAGAATCAAGCCCACTTCCACCTGGCGCTGAAGTCAAAATGGTCGTTCATTTTAATCATCAAAATTGCCATGAAGATGTCAGAGATTTATAATAAATAGATGTGCATTCTTGTGCTGTACAGTTCAACACTGAAATATAATTATGTTCTGCATATTAAAGTGGCTTAATTATTTCAAACATTCATCAAGTAATTAAGATACTTGCCAGTGTATCTGTCCACATCTAGCAACTATAATTATACAGATCTTAAGAAATAAGACGACAATCAAATGAAGTGCAAGATGAGAATTAGGGAGGTAGATGGGAGGGAGAGGGAGAACAAACAGCTTACTTTGACTCTCGCAACAAGAGATGCACAAAGCTTAAAGCAGCAGAAAGCAAGTTGAGACCTCCAAACGGCCAAATATCAAAGCAAAAGCAGACACACCTCTTCAGGGCTACATGTGTGAAGAACTTGCACCATTCCCACAATGCACTGCAGAATAATATCCTTCAGCAAAGTCAGATCATCTTGCTGTTCGGCTGAGGGTCCAGTAGAAATGCCGCTTGATAACATTGACAATAGGACGTCAAGAGTCGCAGGACAAATTGCTTTTAGCGCATTGCTCTGCGGAGAAGCGGAAACAGAAAATAAGTCAGAAATTTATCTCAAGAGTAGAAATGGGGGGGTTACCTGAGAGCCAGAGAGAATCGAACCAAAAACGTGAAACAAACGTGATTGAACATCGAAATCTAAACAGCTCGTTTGGAAACATTCTGTAAGAGGAAATATTTTGTAACAAAAGGTTAATTTTCAGTTTGTCTTGCTTATACCAAAAAAGAGAGGAACGACCCCAACATAGAGTGACGCCGCCTTAAATTTCATCCGATGTTTGTCGACTCTCCAGCTGAATAAAACAGATATTGAATGAAGTGTCAATTAGAACGAGGGTCACAGGTCAGCTATCACCCACTTTGAAAAAAATTACACCCAACACGTAGGGTATTCGGAATATTACAAAAAGGTGCACCATTTAACCACATCTAAATTACCTGCGATCCCGAATACTAATGAACAAAAAATGAATATTCATGAGGGTCTTCTGCCATAGACAAATGAGAAGCGTGCATGATTTACTCACCCGCGAAGTTTTTTTCTCCACACAAAATACGGATCATAGAGGCACTCAAAGAGATGGAGGGATAGTTTCATGAATGAAGTCACTAGCTCTACATTCTCTGAATTCTCTCGACACAACTGAAAATCACAAAAAAATATATATACTTCATCCAGCGCATTCATATTGTATGAATTTCTTGATAAAACTTGGATTCTAAGTCAGTTGAAGGCCTTCATAAATTATGCTAATGATATGTAGATATATGGTAATTATCACCTTATTGAGGATCCCAGTATCAATAGCAACCACATGACCAACAAATTCAGATGATGAAACAATTGAAACATTATCTAGATTTCTACAAAAGGAAGAGAATAGATAAACATAGAATGTGAAACTTTAATATGCAGACAAGACCTGCAGATAACAATGAGGCACTTGAGGAGGTCGTTGCCAAATAAAAGATCGTCCAAACTAAGTGACTTCAAGAATTTCTCTGATACCACTCGGAGGTGTTTGAGCATGGTTTGCAGGAGTCCTTCTGGCAGTTTGGTTGAGTGAGGTCCTTCCTCCATGAACCTGGGTCAGGACTCAATTTATGAGGGGGGGGGGATGATGGTTAAATCAGGTTAATTACCCTTCAGAAAGGTGAATGAACTCTGGATCCACAAATGCTGCATACGTCTCAAGAAATGAATTCACGTAATCTCTCAGCAGGGAAACTTCATTCTGGAACGAGGAAAATAACTTCAATAATTGAATGGAAATCTCAGTGTTGAACTATACATTTGTGATGACACCGAATTTCAGTTGCTCAAAGGCAGGGAATGTTATGCAATTCATCATAACATTTTCATAATTTTTGATAAAATCATAATACAGAGTGGGCCAGTCTATCTACTCCATGTTAAAGAGGATCTCTGCTCATTTTGGAACCTTTTTAGATCAATTTTATGGGCTTTTGTGAGCGACGAGACCATTTTTGAAGTATTGGGTCAACTATGAATGATATTCAAGAAAAAATAAAATACAAATTTCTTGCTTAGGCAGAATAGCTTGAAACTAGATGAGTGCGAGATTTCTTTTATGAGAATTGCTGAAAGATCTGCTCAATTGACAGCTCCCATTGTTAACAATAGGAGAATTACTTTTATGCCGTCACGACGGTATGATATAGAACGTGAGAAGAAAGCGAGATTTTAAACATCTCAAAATCAATGTATCTAGGATTTAGCCCAGAGCAAGCATATTGTCTAAATATTTGTCAATCAAAAGGCGTTTTTGTGTTTTGGGATGCATCCTCTATCATCCGTTACTAGTTTGAAACAATCAGAGGTCCTCTTTAAAGATCTCAAGGCTTTTCAATGGCACTACGCATTTCTGAGAAAGTGTTACAAAACAGATCGCAGTTTAAAAACCATGCTAAGATAAGAGAAATAAATACTTGGTATGGTTAGTCTAACATGTCATGCTGCTATTCCTATCATTTCTATTCAATTTCATCAACATTTATGCCAATTTATCTCAATTAATAGAGTGCAGTCAAATTCCGCAAGATTTCCACTTTTGGCGGCAAACAGGGCTGCAAACCATGGATAAGCATCATTGAAGACATACATTTAAGGCATCGCTCTCATACTATTGTTTTGTTTAAGAGTGCAATTTTTGTGACAGTAGCACTGTTTATCTCCTAAAATCAAAACAAAGCAGAGTTTGTATTGAAGCGCCGCCATACAAGAGATGATATTCCTTAAAATGCTCGTTCAGGGGTTTACCTGATTTTGCTCTCTTCGCGATCACTCACTACTAGCATTTAAATGTTCATTTAAATTCCCTCATTCAAAATACACTTTTTATTTGATTTCTTTGCATAAATGGGTGCAGAATAACATATATTTAATCCATATATACCAGGTAGTTATTTTTTTGAATGATTGATACATTTTTGCAAATTTTAGAGTTTTGTTTTCAACATGAAGTAGATACACTACTATAAGCCCATTCTGTATATATTGATATAATTGATAAGGCTTATCATCTACATGACACAACATCATATGTCAGGCATTTATGTAGGCCAATCTCAATGGCATTTAAAGAATTTATTCTGATTTGACATCTGAATCAAACCTGAGCCTAACTTATAATAAAAAAAAAAAAAAAAAATAATAATAAAAAAAAATAAATAAATAAATAAATAAATAAATAAATAAATAAATAAATAAATAAATAAATAAATAATCAAATTTGACCAACATAATTAATAATATTTCAACAAATGTATTATTGAAAAATGTCAGGAAGACATGTGATGAATAACAGGCTGATAATTCACAATCAGAAAATCAGCCCGATCATGATCATCAAATAACCTTCGGGCTCAGAAGCCTCAAGAATCAGGTAATCAAGGTGTCGCGATTGGGCTGTCACAGTGTCAGGTGAGTACGGAGGCCAAACCGACCAACGCACCTTAGCGCTGAACAGCATCCAAAGCTGACAGAGATTCTCCTCCGCTGAAAGATCTTCGAGTGGATCCATTTCAGCTGATGATCACCAGGAATCAGGTGTCGTTATTCAATTTTTATTCATTTTGACACATTTTCATCAATGTTGACAGAAATGTTATTTCCGCTTGAGCATGTAAAACATCACTTCCGCCTGTCTGTTCTGCGAACCATTTGAGTAATACATGAAGGCCTACGGTAGAACCGGTGTTTTTCGCGGGCATTTATTTTTCGCGATTTTTCGAGATCATGGTCGGTACTGGCACCATCATCTCATAGGCCTCACAAAATGATGATCTCCTGCAATTAATTGTTACAGTATAGTGTATAATGTATTGTGTTAAATTGCTAATTGAGGTGTTGCGCATGTGAGTTGTAAGCCGAATAGCCGTTTAGCACCGAGGGAAGACCCCGTCATATATGTTATAATGTTTGCATAATTTTTCTTCTTCTGTGTTTTATACTGCATGTAATGGTTATAATTGAGTTAAATAGAAATAATTCATATACCGTATTAAATCTCCCAAACCCAAGTAATATGCCATCACCATAATATTAATTGCTGCATCAAATGTGCACGTGCACAAGATATCGAATTCCAGATGCATGCCTTTTAGAGTACAGTAAAACCTCGATGTGTCGAAGTTCGTGGGGTCAGCTCAAATACTTCGACTCAAGGATACTTCGAGGAATAGATCGAGGCCGTTATGATATGACCGTTATGATTCCAAACCGTGCTCTGACGTTGTGATTAAGCGTTATGAACTCATATGCTGAAGACTGGTGGTCGCTAAATTTATACCGTTTCACATGGAGCACAAACACACATTAAAAACACCATTACCCTTTGATATTAAAGCTGTCATAAAGTGTATAATAGATCTGAGGCTGGATTTCTTTAATTAACTCTAGCTTCGAATGCACGCGGTCATTTGTCGGCAATACATTAAATATCATCACAAGCACACCAACAACAATGCCTTAGTCGAAATCCACGGTCTATTGATTTTAGGAGTCAGCCAAGATCTGGTCGCGGTCTTTTATTGGTCATTCAACAACAATGCCTTATAACTTAGTTGAGATCCACGGTCCGTTGATCTTTGGAGTTAGCCAATCAAAGCTCTGGTCGCGGCTCATTTTTTTCGACTTCGAGCTACAGATCGAAAATATGTCTCGGGGACACAGAAAACACTTCGACACAAGGATAAATTCGAGAATGAGACGTTCGAGGGACGGGTGTTGATGCCAATAGTAAAGTATAGGAGAATCATCGAGACTTCTAAAACACTTCGACACAGGGAGACATTCGAGGGACGGGTGTTCGACACATCGAGGTTTTACTGTAAATATATTCCCTTCCACATGTCAGGTGTTTGCCTTTGAGTAGTCTATAGTACATAACTTCTACATTTTTTTTTTTTTTTTTTTTTTTGACTTCATGTTATCATGTAGCAGTAGGCAGGAAGTTGAAATGATTTTTTCTTATTGTTTTATCAAGGCACAAGCCATCATCACCTGGACGTTGCCATGGTGCACCCCAACCTGGCTCGCCCCACCCTGGCTCACTGTGACACACTCATTTCCTATGCTAAAGTATAGTCAACCCAGCCTAGATGAGAGAAAAAAAAAGAAAACCTTTGACTAACCGTGTTGAGGGCTGGGCTTAGTTCATGCGACCGCCATATTGGATGTGTGAGTGTGACCATTTCCTGCAGAGCGAAGCCTGTGAAGTGTGAAGCGAGTCAAGCAACATAAAATATTTTCTTTTTTTTTTTGCGGAAAAAAACTAGAGGAGGATAGTACTGTGGAATAATAAACTGTAACAGTACTAGTTATTCACGTACAGCGCTATTGACCCGAGAACAGGAAAAAAAATACGTCTTCACATATATTCCCCAAGGATCAAGACAGGTTTGTTTACCTCGATTCCTATACTTGCATTATGTTTGTTATATTGTTTAGCTGTTTATTACGTATGTATACATATATAACTAAACGTGTATATGCATACTATGCGATAAGTGAGATTGTAATTGTGTAATTAACTACAATATCACAATTTGTCAACTCGTGAGTTGAGGTTCCTATCCTGTCACGGCTGTGACTGTCTGACAACCAAGTTTGTTGGTCAATATCACTGAGTCTGTCAGCCAAGTTTAATAATTAATTTTATTAACTTGAAGATTTGACCTTGATTTTTCGTTTCATTATTATTTCAGATGTCAGAAATGAATTATCAACTCCAGAAGGAACGACCTGATCCTGGATTACATTGGCTTCAAGAGAGTGTGCTTCCTGAAGTTTGAACCAGCAGCATATAACTGCCCTTCTGACTGGTCGCATTCCACCCTACTACATCCTGCTCGTCCAACTCAATTAATATCAAAGGCAATGTGTTAAACAAAGACAAATTATATAACAGAGTTCAAGTTCAGAGAGAACAGACGTGTTTAAATTAGCTCCGTGTTTATCTTGGAATTTCAACGAATTATTGGACTATTTCAGAAGATATTTTTGCATCAACGTACGCATCTTGTGGAGCCGATTGCAGTGACATCGCTTTTCCAAAGGGTTTATTTAATTATTGGGAAATTTTGTCTGGTTTTCCAAAATCAAAAGCTTAATTTTCAAATTCAAGCGAGTCGCATGTCGATTTTGTTCACTGCTCTCGGCACCCCGGCTTTTCTGCTGTTGCTTTTCAATGACCCAGATCGCAGTTAAAGCGCTTGCCGCTCAGCTATATAACCACAGTGGTTATATAGCATTCGTCGTCTCAGCTGCTTTGAACAGCTGGTTCCTGCACCCTGTGGCTGAGGATGTTGCACGACAACTCAACCACCAGCGTGTTTACACGATCCGCTCCTCTCCTTTACTGCTGCGAACAGGGAGTCAGCAACATCTTCTGACCAAACCTCGCAAGAGAAGAAACAACAGTCAGCCTCAGGAGCTCCAAAGAGTTTTTGTTCGCTAAAGTCCGGACCTGGACCTTGCAAGGACTTGTTTGTTTCAAACATCTCTCCTCTCACTTGCACTTGCGCTGAAGACGTCAGCGCATTTGTCAACCACGAAGATTGCAAGGTTGTTGCCCTTCGTAAAGTGTCCAGTGATAATGCTCCATCTCAGTCGTTCTGCCTGACGTTCGGTGCACTGGACTTTGATCTTCTTAATCATTCTATCTGGCCAGGAGATATCAGAGTCAAGTGCTTCCACCATCGTAACATTAAGAACTCGAGCAACAATGAAGCTTCGAGTCGCTTCACTGAACTCAAAAGGCCTTGGAGCCGGAAAGATTGATTACATCAAATCTTTCTTCAACTCTCATGAACTCGTACTCCTTCAAGAACACTGGCAGCTTCAATGCATGTCATGGTGCCTCAGCCATGGATAGCTCCCGCCTCATCCTTTGTCGACCTTATGGTGGGGTGGCTATCCTGTGGCGCTCTGCTCTCTGCATCTGCTTCTCACCTGTGCCCTGCAACAGTCAACGCATCTGTGCTGTGAAAGCCTCTTCTACGACAGGACTGGCGCCCGTATCACCCGAACGGGTTGGGTGGAGCCGTAAAACCCCAATCACTCACTCTACGACAGGAGAACATCTTTTCCTGGTCATTAATGTGTACATGCCCACTGACTCTGCAGGTAACCTACAGGAGTATGACGATGTGCTCCGCGAACTTTCTGCCCGCCTGGAGACCGATGGCAATGACCGATTCATACTGGGTGGTGATTTCAACACAGACTTTAATCAGACATCCTCGCACTCACTGTCTCTCCAAAGGTTTATCAACGATGAAAGCCTTTGTCACACCAGACTGCACAGCAATGGAGACTTTACTTTCGAGAATTGCCTCGGTCAAAGATCTAACATAGATCATTTCTTTGTAAACGACGGCCTGACCGACGGCAAAGCATGTTGCACGAACCTGCACGAAACGGCCAACTTCTCTATCACTGACTCTGACGCTCTCTGTGGAGAAGAATGGACCTGCTGCTCATGTATCCAGAAATCAGCTGAAATGGGAGGAAGCCACTGAAGAGCACAAAGCAGCCTACAGGAACTTCCTTGCTCATATTATAAATCCTCCTCCTCCTGTAATGGATAATGCAGATAATGCACATACCATAATGCACATATGCTGGTGGAACAGTTCCACCAGCATATCACAGACTTCTGTCTAAAAGCTAGCCTCAGAATGATTCCAAATATTCGCACTGGCAAAGCCCGTGTTGCAGGATGGAACATGCATGTCCCCCCACACCGTGTAACTGCTCTTTTCTGGAATGCCATATGGCAGCAGTGTGGCAGACCAGCTACTGGCCCAGTTACCTGCATCCGTAGAAGAACACGAGGAAAGTATCACCAGGCTGTCAAGTGGGTGAAGAAGAACTCTGATGGCTTGCAGTCTGATCGCATGGCGTCTGCGTTAACAACCAATCGATCTCGCGACCTGTGGAAAGAGGTTAAGCATGCCAATCGCAGCTCAAAGCCCTTCCCGTCTACCGGTCTACCGTAGACTCTGCTTGCGATGAGGAGAGTATTGAAAAAATATTCGCCTATAAATATAAAACCATGTACAATCAAGTTTCTTTTGACAGCGACGAAATGGCGGAACTGGTGGAGGATCTGAACCATTGGATCGATGAACGTGCCTGTGAATGCCCAATCTGCACCCATGATGCCGTCATGTCCCCTGATGATGTGGCTACAGCAGCTAGACGTCTGAATGCTGGCAAGCGCGACAGGAGTGGTCTCTTCTCAACGGGTCACATCCTGCATAGTGGCCATGGTCTTCTCCAGGCAGTAGCTGAATTGTTCACGAGAATGATTCAGACTGAAACCACTCCAACTCCCATGCTCGACTCTGTTGTGATTCCGATTCCCAAGAACACGAGAAAATCTCTGAATAACTCTAGAAACTACCGCGGCATTGCTTTAAACAGCCCTCTCAGCAAACTGTTTGAGGTTTCACTGCTGATGTGCCACTCATACGTGTTCGACACCTCTGATATGCAGATCGGTTTTAAACAAAGAAGCTCAACCACCCAATGTACATTTGCTCCCCTAGAGGCGGTCCAATACTATGTGCAGAGGAACACTCCAGTATTGTGCATGCTGTTTGACGCTAGTCAGGCCTTTGACAAAGTCCAGTATACGACACTCTTTCGCCGTCTGCTCCAGAAGAACTTGTGCCCTCGGATTTGTCGGGTGCTTCTCACCATGCACACTGGTCAGGCAGTTCGAGTGCGATGGGGCAGTACCACCTCTTTGGTCTTCAATGTCCGCAAGGGGTAAAGCAGGGTGGAATTCTGTCTCCAGTGCTCTTCACTATTTATGCAGATATGCTGCTTGAGACCCTTAAGAGTTCTGGGCTGGGATGTCACCTGGGACGGACATTTACTGGCGCTCTGGCCTACGCAGACGATGTCGCCCTCCATGCTCCCACTCGCTTCGCCCTGAAAAGCATGTAGGCCATTGCAGATAGAGTAGGCTCTGACCTGCACATCAAATTCAATGCGGCAAAATCTCAGCTGCTCCTGTTCAATCCTGGTCAGCACAGAGAGGTCTCTCCTGTGTACTTCAGCGGCGCCTTTGTGTCTCAATCCATGGAGGCAGTCCACCTGGGCCATTTGATCAGCTCCCACAGCAAACTGTCACCAATTCGCTCCGCCGAGGATCTCACGAGACGAACTAACATCCTGGCATCGAGATTTGGCACTGCCATCTCAAAGTGAAATATCGCCTCTTTAAGGCTCACTGCATGTCGGCATACGGGTTAAGCCTATGGAACCTGCAGGATGCTGCACCATACTTCTGTACGTGGAGAAAATGCTTGAAAAGATTGCTTCATCTCCCACGTACCACTCATCGCCACCTGCTTCCCCCTCTTGTGCATGACTTTTATCCTGACTATCAGATTCACCGGAGGTCAATGCATTCTATGTCTGCATGCTCTACTTCGGGGAACGCTATTGTACAGCGTTGTTTTAAAGAAATCATCCTTGGCAGCAGGTCTGCAGTGAGTGACTCGTTAACGATCATGTGTGCCAAGTACAACCTCGATAGACAGAACCTGCATACCTCTCTCAAGAAACCGATTGCTGAGCCTAATCAAACAGCAGCAGCTTTGCGTGATTTCATGCTACTCAGAGAGGAGACTGGGGATTTTAATTTAAGCTGTATATATTATCGAGCATCTGGCCACATGTTAACTTCTTAACTTGTCAATTTTATTTTTATTTTATTTTTTATTTTATTTTATTTTTGATTTTCATGATTAATTTGAGCAGCATTTTATGTCGATTATTGCTAAGCAGCAAAAGTGTATCGTTTGTAAGCTGTTGACCCCTGTGCATGCGTTGAGTGCTACCAGGCGCCGTCCTCGTCCATGCACAGGATCTGTCAGCACTTAGGCCTCACATACTGGCGATAAACACCCAGCAATAGATTTTAGTTGTTGTATAATTACTTTTTACTTTCCATGTAATATTGCATGTATACATATGCGAAATAAATATTATAATTATAATAATAACTGAACATATATTGTGAACACACTACGAACTAAATCCTTTTCATATTGGATTTTTTTTTCATCTTTCATATGTATCCAAATTGTTATCAAGTATATAATCTTTTTCGAGTTCTTAGTAAATGAAAATGATCATGAATCAAATGGTGTTGTGTGTTAAAAACTTCAAATAAACTGGTTTAAAGACAGGGCAGCAGAGCTAAACTGAATCCTTTGTATTATTCACAATGCTGTCAATCACTCAATGCAGCCTGTTGTTAAAGGCTATGCTGACCGTTCAAGCATAAACAGATGGCCAATGAGCATCAAAGATGGTTAATAATGGTCGGATGTAGGATCTTTAAATGCTATTAGCTATCCCTGCCTTTTCAAGCCTAGAATATATGTTTCCATAAGCTTGATTATACATGTCACACAGTAGCCAAGCCCACTGGCGTAATAAGATGGCGGATCGACACATACCACACCTTTGAGAACGTTATGACGGACATGAAAATTATGACGTCATACGCCTGTTCTTCCCATCTGAGGTTGTATATTTGTGTGCTAAAGTACTTTAGTACTCAGTAATCCATTCTTATGCAATCCATAATACGGCTGGAAAATCCTTATCCAAAATATCTTTTACCACAGACAGTTGTGATAAACATTTGAGCCTGTTCTACAAGATTCTTTGCCACCCGTTAGTTGTGACGTAAAAGAAGAACCGCTGCTTCTTATGTTTGAAAGCAAGCCAAATATATTATCCAATAGACGTCAAAGAAAACACTGCGCTTGTTCTCAACAAGTTATTATCATATTGGAGTTGGGGCACATGACTTTATTAAACACAAAATCTGCCACGGTATAAACTCAAGCTCTTGTACCAGGTGTCAGGTCGAGTCTGTCGAAGTGATTTTGAGGTAGTGGCCGAGTGGTTAGCGTGCTCACCTCGAAAGAGCTTGGCGCTGGCCACTGGAGGTTCGAAGCCAGCCACCAACCTTGTGTCCTTAAGTAAGACATTTAACTCCTGCTTACCTCCTCGGACCACATAAGCCTTAGTTGCTTCAGGATTCCGAGGTTAAATAAGCCCCGCAAAAAAAATAAAAAATAAAAAATAAAAAAGTTATTCTGAAGCGATTTTGCGAATCGCCTTGGAATCCTCAAATGGCCATTGGAATTCCAATTGGGCTTGGCCTCAACTGCAGTAAAAGTGTATTCCATGAGGAGGCATGCACCACCAAGGAACCAAAGTGGTCCCATGCTTGATCATGCAGTGGGGACTAGAGGTATTGAGGGTATCTCTATTTGTTCAAAATCAAAGAAATTCTGGATTTTCTTGGCTTTGATGGAATTGGCTGGAAGAATTTTGAAAAATCTCACAAAAGGTATCACAATTAGCAAATGGAAGCATTTATTCTTCCAGGATCCTCCTGTAACCCACTTGGCTCAGAGTGCCTTCCAGAAAAACGAGGTTTTGCATGGTGATGGAAAGTTGCCCAGTCCACCACATTTAAATCTGAGATGGACACATGTCTCAGGATACTACTCATCTTTGCGCCACTGTACACAGTTTCTGTCATCTTATTTGCACCAGTCAATAGGGCCTCATTGCCGAATACAACATTTTGCCATTGGGCATCCTGGATTCGGGTCCTGGCCCTGTTGAGGCGAGCATAACGATTTCTGTCGGTGTGTAGGGGCTTTCAAACAAGGCTCCTGGCTTGCAGGCCAGCCTGGATCGGTGTGGCTTTTACCATTGTAAACCCGGATTTCCCTAGTCCATCGAAGGGTGCTCATTGTTGTCGTTCTGTTGTATTCGCAAACAAGAATCTCGATCGTTTCTTCCTTTATTATTTTGTAGGTGACCTGGTCGAGGTCTCTACTTCGGTCTTCCAGTCTGGTGATGCCGTTCCAGGATCTTGCTGACTGTTCCCTTTGTGATGCCCACTTGTCACACAATTGTTTTCCCTTTGAGCCCATATTTCCGGCATGCTGCAACCTCAGACCAATTGGCTGTATCAAGTTGTCGAATCATGCTTTTCAAAGATGTGATTCAAAGTAGAGTTCAATTCGATCAGGAGATATCAAGTGAAATGTCCAACAACCTGAGCTGAATTTTATAGTCAGAAATTTTGTCGTTTTAGAGTTTTCTTTATACTTTTCATTCATACATTGCTATGTATGGGTATAATTAATAGCGTCAATTTTGCAAGTAACTGGCTCATAATTATGGGCGAGCTTTCGAAAAATTTAAACGGCACCTAAATCGCCCAGGAAATGATGAAAATATAGCCAATTAAACAAAGAAGTTCATTACAAGAAAAAAATGATTCCATATTAAATGTCAAGTCTGTAGTATGGTATTACATATGATAGGCTTTAACATACTTTCGTCCGAGAAGAGGCATGCAACACCAGTGTCAAAGAACAATAATTCCACTAATATCAGATTATAAGGTGTTAAAACTACAGATAAAGCTAATTTCATATTGATTTTCACTGTCATTATTGACTATAGTTTGATTTTCTACTGTATGCGATGTTTCTGATCATTCTGCTAGGCAGATTCACGTGCACGTTGTTTGTCATTTTTTTATTTGTTAAAATATAAAATACACAGTTCACAATACACGGTGTCTGTAGTTAGTTTCTTTTATTGAAAATACATGTTCCATAGAATTTACAATGAACATAGAAATCAGCGTCATCGGCAAACAGCATTTCTCAGCACCTTCCTGTTTTTGGTGCTGAAGTAACTGAAAGTCCCAAAGAGGGTGTGTGCGAAAACGCATGTGATACCATATTCTGTTTGGAGTATCATTCGAGGTGATGCTCCTCCCATATCTCCATCTGCTTCTCTTTTTTCTTGGATGATGGTTCATTTTTGTTTTTCATAAGATGCTCTTGCTGGGTGCTTAAAGTCACGGTCGATTTATATATATACAATTTTATATTTGTTTTTATTTTTATGCCTCATAATTGTATGAATAATCAAATCACTTTTAAGGCAAATTAAGCCAAAAGAGTGTTCCTCTAGTATTCTTTTGGCCAAAACAGTCCTAGAATATTCTTCTATGCTTGTACAAACAAAATCATTCAAAGACATTAATTGAGGGGTAAGTTTAAAATGTACAATGCATGTATGTGGCTGAATTTTAAAGCCACGTTGCGAATAAACATTTCATTACAACAAATCCACACTCAACGATGAAATTATGCATACGTCTCTTGAGATTGAGAGCATTGGGCTATTTAAGAGGACAACTTTTGCCCTATTTTAAAGGAATTCACGGTTTTTTTTCCCAGAATGCTGAGTCAAAAATCCTCTTGAGAAGGAAATCATAATTATAGACCCCATAAGCAAATTAAAGTCGATCATCCCAGCAATGATCCAGAAAAAAAAACCCCTACACTAACACCCCAAGTTCTAAGAAAGGTGAATTGTTGCTTTGTCACGGATGGTGGGTTTTGGGTGTGACGGTATCACAGCGTAACTCGAGTAGAAAGCAACAGTACTTGATTGTAAAATCGACTGCCTTGTCAGAGCTGATAAGGCGATTATAATATCTTAAGCTTCCACCGGGCAGTGTGTGCACTGGCGTATTTTCCGTTTTCGGCTCCATTGCCGAGTTGCACTGCTAGGTAATAACTTTGGCATTACTATGGTACTCTTCGGCCGAGATCGAGCCAACACGGAAATGTTTGCTGGAGACAGTACTTCACTGTAAAATCGAATAGAAAGCGACCGTACTTCACGGTTAAATCGAGTAAAAAGCTACTGTGCAACATTGTGAAATAGAGCAGAAAGTGATTGTACTTCACTGCATAAAGCAACGGCACTGTAACGAAGGGCAATATCTAGAAGATTTTGGAGCATGGATTTAATACAAATGTCACAAGCAGCACAACCAGGTGCAGCGTATGAGGACAGGTGCGTTATCGAGAAGAAAACAAGGTCTATATCATGGATAAACTCCGTTCTGGATGTCGTATAATGACAGCAAATTAAGAGGACTGACAAATCCAGTGAGCACACCCCCAGGACTAGTTTGAATTAAAGAATCACCCTGACAGCATGGGCGATGTTAGACCCCGGAGCCGCCGCCGATATGTACTAGCCGCCTCCGATTGGACTGTTAGCCAGCCGCCGCCGATTGGTGACGTCGCCCAGCCGCTATCAGCCGACACTGTCATCAGCGGCTCTCAGCCGATTCAATCCAAATATTTTACATTCAGTATTAAAAGAAGTTATCATTTGTACAAATCTTTATTTTGTTTATAGTATTGTTTATATACTTACTATCTGAGCTATTCGTGGAAGTAGATTTCATTCAGTTTGCTTCATTAAAATTAATTTAATGATTTATACCATACTGTATGTATGCCCATACATATACTAGGGTTGTCTCAAAATATACCGGACTGACATAGGATGCGCAGTTTGCGTACTAGGGTTAATGCAAAACATTCCCTCATGAGTGGATCAATGGTTGCTAGCTACATGTATATTTCTGATAGGTCTATTTACCTAGTATTAATCCTACCTTTTTTGATTGATTGTATTATAACATCACTGCCAAACCCTAAAACAATTTGTATTGGCTTTTCATGCCATTTGGTTCATAACACTGCTTGTCTGCATGCACTGCTTTTGTCGGTCTGAAAAAATGGTGAAATTGTATTATTTTATTTGCAATTAGTTAAGCTATTGATTTCTTCTTAACTCCACATTTTAAATCTCTCGTTTTTAAAGAAACCGTGCCTTGCAAAATGAAAATAGCACCAGTTGTACCATTGTTCAAGAAAGGTTCTCCGAAAGAAATTTGTATAACTACAGACCCATTTTTCTCTTGCCTGTGTTCTAAAAAATTCTGAAGAATCTAGTCCACAAAAGATTGTACGATTACTTGTTGGTCAAAAATTTCCTATCTCCCACCAGTTTGGCTTCCAACCAGGCAAAAACACAACCCATGCACTGATATCAGTAGTCCACAGAATAAGCAGAGCATTTGAGCAGGGCGAAGTCAGCATAGGTGTTTTGCTTGACTTTCAAAAGACATTCGACACCGTACAACATAAAATTCGTCTCTTCAAGCTTTTTGAGGTATAAAATCCACGGCACCCCTCACCGTTGGTTCACTAACTAATTATCGGGTCGTCAACATAGGGTAATTTTTAACGACTGTACTTCTAATGGCTGCATTGATTTAATTTCTGGTGGTGTCCCTCAGGGTTCCATCCTAGGTCCTTTATTGTTTTTGTTACATTAACGATGTCACTTCTGTCTCTGAAC
>KB310691.1:61820-63451 GCA_000328365.1 Capitella teleta
CAGCTGATCTCAAACCACGCTTGTATATTGACCACTGGGAATGCTTGAACACACACTGCGTGCGTTTGGATCACAAACTATGCAATCAACGTGAATCCCAAGAAACAGAAATCCCATCAAGACAAAGGCGGCCGCACAATTGTATCTATTGCACGAGGGAAAGTTCTGGCATTGCTGGTAATTTCCCATTATCAATAGATTCCCCCTGGACATGCTTCATGGATACTCTGTTGGGATCGAGGACTTATTGGAGACAGCTCTAGAAACCCTGGGTCAGTACAAGCTAGTCGAATCCCGAAGGCACTCAAGGAATTGTATCACCACCATTTGCAACAGAGCATGCATCGTAATCATAACATATCACTTTAGTCAGCAAATCAATAATTATCCTGAAGAATGTACGGTCTTTAATTCCTACATCTGTAATAATAATAATAATAATAATAATAATAATAATAATAATAATAATAATAATAATAATAATAATAATAATAATAATAATAATAATAATAATAATAATAATAATAATAATAATAATAATAATAATAATAATAATAATAATAATAATAATAATAATAATAATAATAATAATAATAATAATAATAATAATAATAATAATAATAATAATAATAAAAGTATCTGATTTTCGATTATTATTTTTAACTTTTGTGCATATCATTATGTTATAGTTATTTCCTTACATGAATTGTCTTACTTTAACCTACAATTTTTCTCTTTTCGTTTTTCATTTGTTTATTTTGGTTATTTGTTTCAGTTCTCTTTTTGCCTTTATCCTGTTTTTTTTTTCTCTCTTTTCTCTTTTTTTTATTTTTTCTTTTTCTTTTATTTTATTTTTTTTTTTTTTTTTTCTTTCGTGCGGCTGGTGTGCAAGCGGCCGAAGGGCCATTACGCCAGTCTCCTCACTTATCTATTCACTGTTTACTCTTTTCTTTGCTTTTTTTTTTACCACAATAAATGTTTTGTCTGTCTGTCTTGTCTGAATACATAGTCATAACATCACATTGTGTAATTTATTGAATATTCATTATATTGCTATTGAAGTATTTCAATTGCCACGAGTATTTTATTTAAATTTTAAATAATGTTTGTGTACATATAAAGTATGCAATACCGTGCATTGTAAATATATATTTGAGATGCCGCGGAACGTTATCATGGATATTCACGAAGGCCTCGATCCGTTGAATTGCTTCCTTATGGTGACAGCGATCATCAAAGTTTACGAATTGCCATTGCTACTTCTATTGCTATTTCTGTTCCTGTTTCTGTCTGTTTGACTGTTGGTATTTATTTTATTCTATTTATAATTTATTATTATTATTATTATTATTATTATTATTATTATTATTATTATTATTATTATTATTATTATTATTATTATTATTATTATTATTATTATTATTATTATTATTATTATTATTATTATTATTATTATTATTATTATTATTATTATTATTATTATTATTATTATTATTATTATTATTATTATTATTATTATTATTATTATTATTATTATTATTATTATTATTATTATTATTATTATTATTATTATTATTATTATTATTATTATTATTATTATTATTATTATTACTTAATGTTTTTTTGTGTTT
>KB310691.1:86993-100723 GCA_000328365.1 Capitella teleta
ATTAGAAATAAGCTCTTATTTCTCGATTAGTGCTTAATGGGGTTTTGTCCGATATAAATATACTTCTCTGTAGTATTGTCACTCGTTTTGGAGGCTATTATCATAGTTCGTATGCGCCTATAACAGTGATAATGTGTACGCATATAATATGTGCGTCCACTTTTCGCAGGATGGCAAGTTTTCGCGTGACACCGGAAATCATAACGCAAAGTTCATTTTGCACACGGCACTAATGAAACATAGTATGTCAATAGGCCCATACGAGTTCTATATGTCACAAAACCAAAGATACTTCATTTGGGTGGACATGCACGCGTCTTCGTCGAAACCGTCTTGGCGAATGCGCGTGCCCACTTAAATGAAGTATCTTTGGTTTCGTGACATATCTCCCACAAAACTGACATATTTATGGAAATATGCTCATATTATTATAAGTATCTCTTTAATAGCCTACTATAAGTATCAGCTAGGCTTCCACCCTATTCACCAGTCAGTATATGTATCACACTGTTGGACTTCTGAAGCACTGTTGCCGCATTGTGACCTCGGAAATTAATTCACAACCTTAATTTCCTGTTTCCTGGTTGGTGGATGAAGCGAAACCGGTTAGGATCCAACGATGCATATGTAATGCAGTCATCATTATTAATTTTGTCTCGCAAACCTGGAAAACACGTATAAAATTTTGGTGTGATGAAAACAAACTATTGTGGGCTATCGGATTTTAATTTTGATTTGCTGTTCACTTCTTGGTTGTATTCGCTGTGTATAAAGAGTTTATGTCCAATCACGCACATGCACCTCATACGTGCGGAACATGTATGAGATGGGACTTACGTTCCGAAGCGATTTTATGCACATTATGCAGGTCCAAATATATAGTGTCTATGATAGGCATGCATGCAATGATATAAACTATATACGGAGAACCCTTACACAGACGTCCGCCTCCCTTGGGGAAGAAACAGCTAGCGCCTCTGTGCTCGAGATAACACTCACAGCTGTGGAATGCTGCGCCACATATGGATGAGGCTTGCTAATCTTCTTATTTAAACGATGAACACATGCATGTAAAAACCTTCACCCTATAAAGCATTGATACAAGTGTATGGTGCGTTTGGGCCTTCAATCATGGATTGAAGTAATACCTCGCGGATCCATGAGACAAAATTTTATAACGAGTTATCTGGTTACGAATTTATCGCTCTCGTTCAGCTCTTGCGATTGACATTACCCATGTGGTAAGAGCCCCATAACAAAATTACAAACTGCACACAATAGATCGACCACGTAGAAGCAATGTACACCCAGAGCCCTAAGAACTTGGCATATCTTTAGTTCTATGAATATTATTATACCTGTTAATATTAAGAAATATAGGTAATCATTTATTATTATATAACTATTGCAGAGACCTGCATATTAGTTGATTGGTACACTGAAGTGAACAAATCAATAGGAAAACTCTGAAAATATAACTTGCTTTATTAAGTGTTGCTGATATAATGAAACTGAGTTTAACTAATTAAAGTAACCGATTGCACTATCAACAAAACGTGAATAACAAGTGTAATTAGTTTAATCACCATAATAATTATTCTACAAAAAGCCTTATACGATGACGTAACAACAACTCGCACACAACATCCCTTGGTCATTCCGCTCAGATCGCACCCCGTGAGGCTTAATTACTGGGTAATTACTAAGCCCTCTTAGCTGTGCTAATCGACCCTGCATCCTACTCATATGATGCTGCTAATGTGGCTTAATGCAGAACACCCTAATCTACCCATTATTGCGCATACAAGTTTTTAGTATGTGTAAACGGAAGGGGGGTTTTGTAAGCAGAAACCAAACTGTTATTGACCACAAGCTAAGGAGGGCTGTCCATATTGCTCCCCAAACACAGCTCAGCACTCGTCGCCACTTGGGTAATCTTGATCTGCGTTCACCGAAGCCTCTTCAGACACCGACCTTCATGATGTCACTCGTTGAATGAGCTACGAAATTGCACGCCGCCTGTGCTTTGTGGCTGAAGTGGTTCTACAGCCTCCATTGGACAGTCTGCTACTCTCTGGAGTGGATTTAAAGACACCCGCGCATCCCCATACCGAGAAGTTATGGTCGAAAATATTGTCATCACGTTTGAGTTGTACTGTGTATTCAAAATTCCCTCGATCAGCCCGAGATGAAATCGCACGATACAATGTATGGCATTATGAGATGTCATTGCTGGTCCCAAACATATTGGATTCGCTGCCCATAAAAAGACCTCCGGGATTCTGTACGGATGCTGTGGGCACAAAAAGGCGCCTTTGCCTCACTGGCTGCACGTAAGAGATAACCATGGGTTGCTGGCGGCTGCATACCTCACATACCTTAATTTATTCACCTTTTTTTTCACACTGAGGCCCGCATCAACGAATTAGTCTGTATGCGTATCAAATGTTGTGATTGCGCTTGATGATTGTTATTCCATTTTGGAATTTGAAATATGGTTGGATGAGGTTAGTAATTTCATTTGATCGAAAAGAATATTATTATTGCACACCTGGCGCTCCACATCGGCTTGATCATAAATGGTATTCATAATTTTTGTCGTAATTAATGCGAAAACCCAAAATATTTACACTAATTTACAGCACTAGGAAGGTTGTCTCGTATATGTTACAATGTACGCATAATCTCAAACAATCGAATGCGTTGCATAAAGTTATGTGATATAGAACAAGTAAAATGTATATCAACATACGCACATGTGGACGATTAAGTGGGCACTGAATATTTGAGTACATGGCGTTGTCATATAAGTCTATATGCAATCATAATTATGACATCAATTTTATGGTCTTCAAATGAATCGCTCACCTGTGATCTTTAAACAAACGAGCAGGCATATAATCCGTCTGTATCTGGACATCGTCAATCAACGTGTGATAATCAGGAGCCAAAGGTGCGGCTGCATCCTTCCTCAATCACCCTGAATGTGCAGTGTCCCGCATTGGTTCGGTGATTCACCCAAGTTATGACCACAACCAACAAGAGGGTCGTTTGCAAAAATACACAGCTTCACCGAATCAGAGGCCCATTGTCCGAGCTGATCATCAAACAGGGCCAAGGTCACCATCAATTTCCTTCGTCCTGCGTCGTCTGAAGCAGCCCTCCCTTTTGGCCGTGGCTTATATAGACACGTGGCCTGCAGCTTTCAACAGCATCCACACGCGCCCCATGCAAATGATGGATTGTCGGCTGGCGTCCTTGCGCCGTCAGACTTTATTGAGAATAACCGGCGGCATTTGTGGGCAGCCACGCTGCAAACGAATTGTCTGTCTATTCAGATTTGCATTAACTGTAATATAACTCAATGTGACTTTCACCCACCTGCTGGGATGTCATGTACAGCGTAGGCAGATCACAAGGATATTGCACGGAGGGTGAATGGACGAGCAAGGTGGGGTCTGCCAGGGAGCTGCTGCTAATGGAGGCACACGAGATCCCAGGGGGCTTTAGGCCTGGTTTTAATCGAACGGTTTCAGATAACAGGGTCTTAGGCCGCCCGCCAAACATTCCCGGGAAACGCTGGCAATATAGGTCGCATATTGTGCGCCCGTCGTTGCGTGCTTCTACATACTTTGAGCTCCAAATGAGACATTGCCTTCATGATCAGACACGTACTTCAAATCTACATATATTTAGCAGCTCAAGGATTTCGCAAACCAATTGTTTCTTAAAGCTAAATGTGATTGTTTGAGGCATATCTTACCATCGCATGCAATGATGAAGGCGTTGAAAGCACCGGTTTATACATGCGACACTGCGGGGCTAAGATATAAAAGTATCGCACATTTGAGTTCTTGAAGATTAATGCACGCATTATAATGAGCCGGTAAGTTTGTGACTAGTAATGAACTGAATATTTATGTATTCGTACAATTAAATATTGAGTTGTAGCGTTATATACACAGGTGTATGATACAACGATTCCACATTCAACAAAGAACATATGTCAGCTCCCCGTGTATAGGCCCAACCAATTACTTCAGCTGCAGTCAAATCCACTAGGCTTTCTCTCGCAGAGGTACGACTCGAGATGCAGCAGCGGCTAAGACAGTCACAACTATCAAAGTACTCGCTTTGCATTGCCGCCAACAGCAAAGGAAATTTGCCCACGTAAACTAATAATCTAAGTCACCCAAACAACATAATTATACTCACACTCGAATTCTGATCAATTGTTTCTCAATCACTGTCCAAATTCTTCGTTTTTATTTCGAACAAAAAGACAAAATCAATGGTATGAGAAGCAGCCACTATAAGGGTTTGGAACTTTCAGTCTGAGGTTTATCACTCTACATGATAATAGGAACAGTTATTAATTTCACCGTATCATGCTTCACTGTACTCACTTGCTTGCTAAAAAAATTAAAAATCTTTATAAAAAAAAAATAAATAAATAAATAAATAAATAAATAAATAAATAAATAAATAAATAAATAAATAAATAAATAAATAAATAAATAAATAAATAAATAAATAAATAAATAAATAAATAAATAAATAAATAAATAAATAAATAAATAAATAAATAAATAAATTATGGCGCTATATTAATAAAAATTTCATTCATTCATTTATTCATAAATTAAAAAAAAAAAAAGAATTTCATAGGAGTGGGCAACAATTAAAATATAGAAAGTGAAAATATCATGCATAAGAATAGCAGTATATATCTGAGTTCAGTAAATCTGCATGCTTTTAGAGACATATATTTCAAGGTTATTAACGACGGATTTGTTAATTTTGACAGGTTATACGCATATAAAAGGTTCTTCAACATACATAATTATAAGCGAAACCTCAAAATAATATCAACTCGAAGGATATTATATAGATTAAATATTAAATTAATATCAGAAAAAAGAGTTGCCTTGAAATACACAAGAACTCCAATAATATATGTTTGGTATGGACATTCCAATAGATGCATTTCTTACAGCACAGACTGATTGGAATGTTAAGATTACTTCACCGTGGAGGTCAGCGGTGGTCTCTATTACGTCATAAGATTTTAGCATTTGGGCAGGGAATCAGAACGTGACCCTAATAATCTCAACGAATTTTATCATCTATGAGTTCTGGATTCTCAAGACAAATCAGAAACGGTATCTCTTATATTTTACGAAGAATTCCGACCCACCCAATAATGATAACAAGATTAATTTGATGAGAAACATTCATCTCTTGGTCAGTATAAATGATTAAGAACTATTTGGTCAAGTGTAGAAAATAACTAGAGAGCGTAGAATAAACAACAATATTCTATGAACAGCATTCAAACAGTATGGAATCCACTGAATCTGAAAAAAAAGCATGTAAGCTATCTGGGTGAAGTGTTAATTTTGTGTTAATTGCATGTATAAATAATAATATGATTTTCACCCGAGTAAAATTATACTTGTATTAATCCTACATACTTGTATAATATTGTTGCTTGAACATTTCTTTTATTGCAACTGGCCTTGAGCTTTACTATGTTTTAACTTACAAAAAAAAAAAAAAAAAAAAATAAATAAAAAAATTAAACAGTACGGCAGTTGATATCTCTGTTTTTGACCAAAGGCCCGACCGACCTATCCTTCCTTCCAGCTTTGTCACTCTACTTTGATTCATTGCAAAAGACCTGTACCCGGAAGCCTACAACCTGGTCGTTGAAGCAAGGATCCGAGGAGATAATAATGGGATTGAACAGTTTCCAAATATCGACAGTTTTATCCAAATATACGAAGATGGTTACATCATATTGGACGAACATCTTTAGGGGTATAACATCTACAGAGAACTGCTCAAAATTTCGTTGACGTTTGTCAAGGACTTGGTGAACGAAGGCTGCTTGGTGAACACCATTGCTAACCATAATATAAATCCATAATGTCGCTGAGGGATGAGGGCTGCATTCCCATGGGGTGCATACTAAGGAATGGATATATCAACGGGATAGGGTGGACCGAAAGCATGCTCCTCTTCAAGGATTTCCAAGGCTACATCTTCCCCGTCAGTATATAAACCTCTGTTGCATCCTATGATGCAAATGATTGATACGGGCAGCACTAGGGCACCTGTACTGACCAAAATGATTGATACGGGCAGCACTAGGGTACCTGTACTGACCAAAATGATTGATGCGGGCTATGCTGACTCAGCTTATGCTGTGGCTTATCAAACAAAAGTTGTGTGACAGATACAGTTGTCACTAATGTATTCATGTATAAAGTGCTAAAGAGGACTGGGTTCAATCCGATTAATTATGCCCCTATGATGACCAACGTCCATGGAGCAGGCTGGTCATTCGTTGTCACCATGTTCAAGGATTAGATAAGTTTACCTCTCTGGCTAAGCTCTAAACAGGTTGTATGTGATATTTTTATGTTATTGAAGCTGACTTCAAAACAGACCAATCGCAGACTGAGGCACAGCTGAAGATTTCTCGCTGAGCAAGCGGCTTGATTAAACGGCGAAATTGCGCATTAAATGCGCTTTCCACAGTCAGATTCAAAAATTTTGTGAATCTGACTGTGGAAAGCGTTGATTTGTACATTCTTGGTCGATTGTTAGGTTTTCACTGTTCAACATTGTTTTTTTTTGTTTTTTTTTTTTTATTGATAATATTTTGGATGGTTTGTGTGACGTATGTATATGCTTTATAAATATTTAATCATATTATATCTGGAACGTAATATAAGAACATGATAAGTCCAACTGTTCATAATATCAAAGTGAGTTTTTTGGGCTGCCAACATCAAATCATGAATAATAAAATAAAATATTCTTATTGATTCACGACTAATTTTTTTTTATTCAGTTCAAAATTCCATTTGTGTCTATTGAAGCAATGTATGAAGATCGAATAAACAGACAACCATTTATAATGCAGGATTCACGCCATCTTATGTTTCGGCTTCACAAGATCGAAGTTGCAGTTTCACGATGACCTCATCCTTAGGGCCAAGCAGTCCCCCACCGCCTGTCATCTCCAGTGGCTCCTTTGTCTGGTCACAGGACACAATGCGAAACTTCTTAATCAGTTTTGCCAAGACAATCTGTGCTTCCAGTAAAGCAAACCGAAGACCAATGCAGTTCCTGGGTCCAGCGCCAAATGGAAGCCAGGCCAGAGGGTGCCTCCGTGCTTTTCTATCAGGCAGGAATCTGCAATTTTGCTCATAGCTCAATGCCAGGACAGGCACTGCTTATGACCTTACCGCTCAGGCTCAAAGATTTTAGGGTCAGTTGCTCCCCAAATGTTTGCATTGTAGTGAACATCCCAAACATTGGCGTGGATGGCCATGTCTCGAGGGACGACCAAGTCATTAATGGTGCATGTCTCTACACATCTACGGGTGACGACTCTGCAAAGAGACAGCACTTGGTGCACATTGATTGTAATTGAGACAACCTACTGACTCCCTATGGGATACATGCGAAGTGTTTCCCGCAACACCATGTCGAGATATGGTAAAGCTTTGACTTTCTCGTAGGTCAGCTCCTCCTAAAAGTTTAAAAAACGTTTAGTATGTACAGGAAATGCAGCTCACCCACATCGTCTTGGATAATGCTGTTGACCTCCTCATACAACAATTGCTGTTTGTCAGGATTATTTGCCAAGGCGTGCGAGCAACATGCCAAGGTGTTGCTCGTAGTTTCATAACCAGCTAAGAGGAACAGGAAACCTTGGGACTTGATCTCCTGGGAATTATTCAAAGATTTCAAAGTAGCGAAAAATGAACATCTAGATTCATACGTCAGCTGTGAGCTTCTTCTTCCCGAGTTCCTCTGCGTGTCTCTCTCGATCGGCCTCACTGATTTGTATGTCAATGGATTCGTCGGGCGAGGCCTTTGCGCAATCATCATCATCATCATCATCAGCAAAGATCTCTAAAGATCCATGATGATTTGTGGCCTCCGCATCAATCATTAACTGCATCAAATCTGGAGGATTTCGCTGTCGTCGATTCAAAGAGGGATTAATTATAAACTTTGTGTTGTAAATTCGTCATTGGTACCTTACCTGAGGCTGTATCTTTCGCATTTCCAGAACTTTCCCCATTGATTCGAGGATTTGAAAGCGAGGCACGCTGACAAACTTAGCGAAAAACGCCAAACAATGGTAGATTGTGAAACGCAATTCGGGTAGGGTTGCTGCATGGTGTAACGACAATGAAAATGTGAACGTGGTACGAGTTATACAGATATCATCGTATGCTAACCATAAAACGATTTCCTTAGTGTGTTCTGCTCCCTATTCCTCTTCAGCATACTCAGCAAAGGATTGCCAGCAATTTCTTGAGCGTTCACTTCGATGCCAAATGCCGATTCTCCGATTACATCCAAGGTTAAATCTTGAAGCAATCTTTGAAAATAGAATAATTATTTCAGTAAAAGCTCGTTACAACGACATGTCTGGTTTCAGGTCGTTGTAACGAATTTGTCAGTGAAATGAATTTGGCCCATAACGCACCGACCGACCGTCATGATGGTGACGTTATGATTGTCACTCCATAATGCCTATTGGTTTACTGTATGTAGTGTTGCCTAGCATGCATACTGTGTTGTAACAAGGAAGAAAAAATTTATGGATTTGAAGGATATAGTTTAGACCTTATACATATTTATTTCTTGAAGAAATCAAACATTGTTTTCTGCTTCTTAACATTAGTGCGTTTACATTCAATATCTTTTAATAATGACAATATAGGAGTTAGATGTTTTTCAAAGTCTTTGTTCTCTTCACAATATCTTATTATGCTCTGTCGCCGGAGTTCATTGAATATTCATAGAGTATTTTTCCGATCATCGGCAACGATCAAAGGACTTTTATCTTTTGTAATCAAAACAAACAATTACGATTTGAAAGCCGACAAAGGCCACCGCTACCTATCGGTTGCTTTAATTGAGCGGGAGATGTGCATTTCACTCTCTGTGTTCAGCGTCGGCGTTCACAGCGTTAATCCTTTCATCTGAGCGGTTTATCAACAAACCATTGAATTGAATCTTTGATATTATACAAGGCTTAAGCAAACATTACAACAATAACATGCCGACAACATCAGAACTTTAACTCATGTGCGTCGTGGGTCAGTGAACATCGGAGACAGTCGCGGGTCATTGAACATGAGTGACCTCAAGGCGACGGCCTGTCGTTGTAATGAGCTAGATTTCAATGTTAAAGGCACATTTGTTTGGCGTTTTGCCTGTCAGTGTCGGAACAGTGAATTTTGTCAGTGTATCGGGCTTTTAACACTGTGGCAGATCGGTGTCGACCAAAAAGCTGTCGATAAGTGAATTTGTCAGTGTAATGAGTGTCGTTGTAACGAGCTTTTACTGTATCAATCCCAAAAGCATGACATCACGTGGTTACTTACGGAAGAATGCGGCATTTATCGCCTTTTGTAGCAATAGCTTCCAATTTCTTGAGAAGAGTTCTCGATTTTCTGTTCATCAACTCAGTCGACTGTTCAGATTAATCACCACTAATAAAAAAAACATACGATCACACAGTATGCTACGAACATGCTTGAGCTTGGCAGCAGTAAAAGTAGGGTTGGTGATAGTCCTCAATCTTTTCCATCTTTGACCTTGAGCCATGAACATCGAACAACCTTTGTCCTCAGCAGGATCAGGTTGCACTGGTACGTACTGCGATTTGCATATCATGTTTAGTTGTCAATTATACATTTATAATCAGGTTGTAGAGGTACCTTTCTACCATGGAATTTGTTGAAGTTCTTGATGAAAATTTCCTTCAACAAATCCAGATCACTAGACACCAAAATTGGAGTTGGACCTTCGAAATACCTGGGGCAAGAATAACTCATCTTATTCGAAGCATGTGAAGAAAAATATGTCTTACCCAAACGTTGATCCGTATTCTTGGCTCCATTGCTTCAAGATTTCGTGTGAGTTTTGTGCCTGCCAATAAAATAATTTTGATAAAACTACACAATATTATTCTGTATACATTTGTATTGAGCTGCTTGAGATTTCCATACCACCAATGAGGGACAGGGCCTGGAATTCCCATCTTTTCAAATACTTTATGCTTATTCTTCCTGTCTCTGTGGGATACAAAGAACATTCAGGTTATAAATGGGATGGTTCAACTATCAGTGACCATAATCAATACATAATATTATCCAAATCCGCCCGTATTTGACAAGGTGGTTCAGCATTACCCTCAGCTACATCTTGTGGAATTACACTATTCTACATCCTTAGAAGAGCACAAACCGTGCATTCTGGGTATCATTATGACTATTTATGAGTCCATAATGCAGAGCTATTTCTCACAAGGAGAAATCCTTTATAATAGGCACTCTCATAGACCATTAGACGCCGCCATGTCAGTTTATTTGCAATTTGTTGGTATCCGGCTATGGTAATTACGAGATATGATTCCTGATTTGTTTTCATTTTGCGCCACCCGCGTTGAAGGATACTAAATCAATCACGCATTTCCCTTTCACCATGGTAATTACAACTGTGAACATTCTAAACTTAGTATGGAAGCAACATTGAAATTGTGCATTCACAGTATTTTTAATGCTCAACGTATAATTATAGCTCTTGGCAATGATATTGGGATTATACTAATAATTATATACACGTATATACACTTACCTGTACAAGGCATAGCCAAATACAAGCAGAACTCCAGCGAGGATGGTAGGTATCCACATTTCTTGGTTGGTCAATGCTATTGGATGCAAAAACGCCACAACTCCTAGTTGAATCGATTGATGAATTGCAACGTTGAGGGCCTCTATGCAGTTCACAACAATATATACCTGGTTTAAGGACCCCGAGAGAGACACTTGCCTAAAGCATGATATGTGATACTGAGAACGCAGTAAAGAATACAATGACCGCAGAGTACTGAGCCGCACTTTGGCAAAGTACTGAGCCGCACTTTGGCAAAGTACTGAGCCGCACTTTGGCAAAGGACAAACATCAGCCGCTGTCGAAGGACTTTGTTTACACCTGTGCAATTTGCACACACGTGTTGAGGTTATCTGATTTAAGTGCGGCGATAGTCAAATCTGTTTGAGATACTTACTTTCAAAACAAGATAACATTGTGCATACCAGTATAATATATGTATGCTCGATTTTATCGTGAGCTACATAAATCGATTGATTTTATAGAGGTCTGCTGACCAAAGTTGATCGAATGAAGTAGAAAGTATCAACTTATGGAAATGAAGGGGCGTCGTGACCTTTATTTCTCTCTCTAGATTTTATCTTTATTTTGACTGAATTTATTACTGTCGTTTTGAAACCTATACTCAAATAGCAGGAAGTTTATATCTTGTCAACTTTTCTCAGTTCTTTCACATTAAGGGCAGCCGGCATGTGAGTTAATAAAGATATTGTAGCTTACATTTTCTTGGCGGACAATTTCAAGTTTTTACCACTGGAATTCATTATATTATATTATATTTATATTCTGTTCATACTTTTATTTCTATAGATCTTTATCTTCATGTTCTCCAACCAGGACTTCAATAAAAAAGATGAGTCTCAAAACTGCCTCTTACCGCCAAAAGTTACAGAATCGGTGTAGGCTACTTCAGTTAGAGACATCGTGAATGTTATGACTCGGTTGCTTGGGATATTTTCATTAATTAATTTATTATTATTCAATTATTGAACTTTGTGCGTGTACATCAATGACAGAAGACAAAAATACACAAACATTACTCTTTAAAATTCCCGTTCAAAGCCTAATGTTTCGAATGTTAATATTTGATGACTTAACACAATTAAATGACTCTCCAAATACACTCTACTCACTCTATGGAAGTTTTTGACACTAACTTTGAAACAGATAAAAAGATGGTACAACTGAAGATTCTTCGCTTATGCGTAATACTTGTATGTGGCTTGATTAAACGGCGAAATTGCGCATATGAGAATCAAGCAGTGGAAAGCATTATGACTTGTGCATCCTTGGATTGTTATGTTTTAATTTCACCGGTAATTGAATCTGTTCAGAATCTTATGGTTCAACAGAATTGATTCTGTTCGCATTGAATTAGGCCTCAGAATCGTTTTTGTAGAATTGGATACACCCACAGTCTGTTATTAAACTCCTATAGCTTCACAGAGCTAAATCTGTTACCTATGTGATAGTCTACAATTAGCCCTCTCCCTCGCTGTTGTATGGGTTCGCCCCTCTGATTCATGATGGCATGTTTTTGCAGTCAACACATTTTCGCACGACACCGGCGCTACTGAAAAGAAGCACCGGCACACAGCGATGAAAACTCACCCCTATTTTGGTTCATCCATTTCACTCGATTTCACTTGACGTGAGTCGGAATTCTCATAATTCCTCACAAGGCGAGGCAAGTGACTAAATGTTATAAAAAGTGGCAACCAATGGGATACCACCTGTCATGGTGTGTACCTGTGTCATATATATGACTAAGGAACCATTACTACTATTATGAAATCCACGCAGGTGACCGTTCGAAGCCTTTATTTCGAATGCACGTATATGTATGATTTTCTACAAGAAATAAAGAAAGGAAAAGGTTAATATCGACACAACACAATGACTCATTACTACCTACCAATTATTTCGGCTACTAAACGCTGCGAGGATTGCAATGCCCGCCACGGTGGTGGTGGTGGTGGTGGATCGAATTTTACTCGCTTTCACCTGGGTAGGTATGTGCGAGTTCTGTAGGATGTAAAGATAATAAGTAGCTCTGAAAAGAGCTGTTTACAAGTACTAAGTAGCTCTGAAAAGAGCTGTTACTAGATTTCACGCTGGAGGTGGCTGGAGGTAACCAAGGTAGACGCCCTTAAAAGAGCTGCTGTTGCTGGACTTAGCACTGGAGGTAGATATTAGACGTACATGCAGACAATCAAAAACGGGTCAGGTCAGAGCCACAAAAATAATAAATAAATGAAAGATAAAGGGGCTGGGCCAAATTATAACAGAATGATACCCGCCACGCAGGACGCCCGCTCTTTAAATACCTGGAAACAGAGCTAAAAGTCACGCGACCAAATGACCAAAGGGGGAAGCATCTTCCCGAGGGTCCAGCGCAGCGTGGTCACGTGACTTGAAGCTCGGTCTCTGACATAAACTCATAGACAAGAAATAAAATAATAATAAACTAAACAAAACCCTAATGCACAAGCATTAAACTGCCACCTTTTTTCTAACACAAATAAATGAAAACATAGTTATGTAAGTTCAAAGAAATAACAAGTTAAAGGTCAATTGCGGTCCTCGACGTCTTCCTCAATGCGTAGGTCGCGCAGCTGGGCGATGATGTAAGACCAAAGATGTGTCTCGTCATGCAGTACTCTTCTGGATCTTGATTCATATCACCGCCAGGCCGCCAGAGAAAACGCAGTGCTCCAAGATCTTCATCTGCGACCTTCACTTGGTGGAACATTGCTGCGATGTCTGCAGCGAGAGCAAACTTATGCTGTCGAAATCGTACGAGGACACCCACTAGGTTGTTCATCAGATCGGGTCCGGGAAGGAGATGGTCATTCAGCGAGCTACCCTTCGATTTTGCTGCTCCGTGAAATACACCTCGCACCTTGCCCGGCTTGCTCGGGTGACTGACGGGGTGATGAGGGAGGAACCACTGAGGGCCGGTCTTTGGGGCGGTCGAAGCAGGCACTGCATAGCCACAGTTCAGGCAATCGTCGATCTGT
>KB310691.1:119526-136849 GCA_000328365.1 Capitella teleta
GATCCCATGGAGCACAGAACAGATCTCGTCATAGTGCACGGGAACATCACTGCTCGTCGTTACATCGATGAAATCCTGACACCTCACGCCATTCCCTTCATGGAGGCACACCCAAATATCCGGGTTTTTTGGGGTTTTTTTTTTCTTTTTTTTTTTTTTTTTCCAGCAAGACAACGCTCGGCCGCATGCTGCAGCTGTGACCCGAGATTTTTTGGACGACAATGAGGTCACCGTCGTTCCTTGGGTACCATATTCCCAGATCTGAACCCCATCGAGCATTTATGGGATGTTTTAGGGAGAAGAAAAATGCTCAGAAGGCCAACCACTACACAATGGTACACGCTAGCTTCTAATGAAAAAATAATGTATATAACATTAAAGAAAGTAATGCAATGTTGTAATGCTAATATTTGAATGTCAGGGTGTTGTATAAACGAAGTGGAAATTAGTTTCTAATAATGCTATACAGACAATAGAAGCAGATTGAAACGAAATCCAAATAAACGTTTAGTATTTATGTGATTTTTACTCACAAACAAATATCTGACAATCGGTGTCCTTGAAAATATAATAAATTATACTGGCCTACGAGTCTACGATGCAATCAAACTTAAATATTTTATGACATAATTAGGAGGCACTCACGCTGAACAGAACTTTAACACCCACGAATGTACATCGTCGCACACGTGCGCAAGCAATAGTTTAGATCAGATAACTGTAACGCACTCATAATAAGACGCGTTATCTGACATAACAGCATAAGAGGATACATGACTAAACCCTACCTACTGAGTGGTTCGTTCACTCTCTTTATAAATCAACAAATCATTCTACATTCGTCAAACGATAGTAATTTTCAGAAACGGTTAACTGAAAAAGGACACTATGGTCAAGAGTCGATTCCCAGATATTGACATTCCCAAAGACGTGGATGTCGCGAGCGAGACGCTTCGTTTGTTCGAGACCCACGGCAAGAAGGTGGCAGTGGTGAGAATTAATTTTTAATTTCATCTTAATGCTAATATACCGATTTATTTATAGAGAGCATTCTGACAAGACATTTAGATGGAGTTTTTAATAGGCATAAATACTTATTTATTTATTCAAAGTAAACAATCAGTTTATTTAATGTTCAATTTCTTATTTACACATGTAATTATTAATGAAACTCCCTATTATTAGATCCAGTGAATTAGATATTCAGTAAATATTTGCAATTTTTAGTAATAAAGAAATTAGAAGAATAAGAAAAACTAAATGTAATTTTTTTGAGTGAAATTAAGACTGAAAGAGGATAAACGTGTTTTTTGAGAGTGGACCGAGAATGAGTGAGAAAAAAATATCTCTCAGTTCTCTGCCTGAAATTTCCAGCGAGATGAACACAGTATTACAATAAGAAGTACTTGAACCTTCGTCGACCACCACGAATCACTTGGACTATAGTTTTTGATTTGCTCTGTACTATTTAGTTATTAAAATGTTCTCACTTTCTGGATATTCAAACTAAATCAAAATTCATTTCGATAGCGGTGTAAATAAACTTCACCAACTGAATCATAGCTCAACAATTGTCCATTATTATATCCTTGTCCAGATCGACGCAATGACTGGTCACCAGTATCGATATGATGAGCTCATCCGCCACATCCGAGCAGTGGCCAGTGGACTAGCGAAGCTTGGTCTGCGCAAGGGCGACGTGCTGGCCATATGCAGCCCCAACACTCCCGAGTGGATCATCGTCTTCTTCGCTGCCATCTGCAATGGTGCTCCAGTCACCACCATCAATCCATTATACACGGCATGTGAGTTTGTAATTTTCGCGGATATAATAATAGGGTATATTGTTATCTTGAGTTGGTCGAGCAATCGTGCCAAGCAAAAAGATAGAAATAAAATTAAAATGAAAGATAACACATTTTTTTCTTACGAATTGACACAGAAACTCCATGTCTCAAGTGAGCAATAGATTAATTGGGTGCTCAAGAATTCAAGATGTAAGCACTTTTAGCATTTTGTGGCTAACTAGGGCATCACTATGAGCTTCGATGTCAAAACACACTCGAGAGTAATGGTACACGCAATCAAATTCAATGTTTGGCTTCAAGTGTAGTTATTGTTTCCATGTAAGGTCACAGACTACAGGCTGTGCGAAAATTGTTTGTGTGTTTCGTTCTCTGCTGGGTGGTATCGTGAATGAATTATGAGCCGCCCTATTTCTAAATAAGGAAAGGAAATTGATGTTTTACGGCACACCAACACTGGCGAGCGTTATATGGTGCTAATGTTTCTAAATAATGAACATGGCCAGATAATGCTATGGCTATTCATAAGAGTAAAGCAAAAATTTGTGATCTAATCTTTTTTTCGATTTTTTCAATATAGTTTTCCTACGAATTGTGTTTGTAACATTTATTTTGATCTTTTGGAACGAGGCTAGCTGTGCTTGCACTTTCAATGATCCTAATCGGCATAAAAAAAAAATCAAGAATCACTGATGGTTTTGGGCTAGTAATTGATCTGTTTGTGCAAACTAAATCTTACCAATAAATCAGACATTGTGCTGGGCTAAAAATCTAGGGCAGCGGCAAAACAAAAAATAATAAAAAATAATAAATTAATAAAATTAATAAAAATATAAATACATGCCTTATTTCTTGAGATGTGAACTAGTTGTTATAGAACATGCATAAAATGCATTCACAAATCACAACAAGGGAGATCGAATTCCTCGGGAATTGTAGTTGATCTTCAAGAGTTTCACTGACTCGTTCCTGAACCTCAACTTCGACCTAAACTTGAATCTCTTGACAAATTCACCCAATAATGTTCAGAATGTAGAACACCCTGGGGTTTCAACACAAATTTTACTTAAGACTATAAAAGAGGCATATTTTCATTTTTTTGAAAATCATTTGATATTAACTTAACAACCTCAGTGATATTCTGACACTGTTTTAATTTGTATCCCTGTGCACGCAAAAAAAATTCCCATGTGTTTGTCCATAGATGAATTGAAGAATCATATAAATGATTCAGGAGCGAACTTCATCTACAGTACAAATGCCCACGCAGACATGGTCCGAGAAGTCGCCAAGGAATGCCCATCACTGAAGGTCAGTTTTGCAAATTGAGAACATAATTATGGAGTTATATACATTGAGATGTCGATACAATTGCATCATTTTTCCTTCTTGATCTCAAGAGTCTTGAATTTGGACAAAATGGACATTATTGAAGAGTGATTTTGAGAGAATGAATGGTGATTCCATTGATGTATGATCAATACTGAGTTATTTTAATGCTATGAATGTCATTTGTTTACATTAACCTCATTTCTGAGTCTGAAAGCATTTTACGATATCTTTAGGAGGTGATTCTCCTTGGTGGTCGAGCTGGCAGTGTGGATTTCCATCACTTACTGAGCGATGACGGAAGCAGTTTTCCTTCAGTAGACATTGACCCCATAGATGATGTTGCCATCATCCCTTACAGCAGCGGCACCACTGGTCTCCCCAAGGGTGTCATGCTGACCCATTACAACATCATAGCCTCTAGGACATTAGCCAGGTAAGCACAGCGAATGAACTGATGCGAGGGTTTGAAAACTGTCTTTATGGCCTCACATAACCCTCTCGCCCAAAACCAACTTGTCTCGGCGTTCACATCTCTTAATTTACCGACAACATTAATGGCATGCAAATGCATGAAAATTGTTTCCATTGTAGCAGAATGCCATCGTACTACTCAATTATTTTTTTTTAATTTTTTTTTTTTTGCATCAGCTGTCCAGCTTTCTCGAACACCCTAGTCGGCCTTCGACCCGGAGAGCAGACGGTCGTACTAGGGTTCCTCCCATACTTTCATTGCTATGGAATGTTGGGAGTCATGATGAACAACCTCTTCGCGGGCAATCGCCTTATCAACCTCCCTCGGTTTGAGGAAACCCTCTTCCTAGAAACCATACAAAAATACAAAGTGAGTTCCAATTGCAATTCTTATGCCGTTCGGTTTGTAAATCGTGTCAAGGTTTTGTCCTTTTGCTTTGGTACAAATGGCAGAGCATTTATCCAATGACTGTATATGTACATATACGTGAGGGCCCATATTTCATCTGGGGTCTCCTCTCTTTGGCCTATTTTTATTTTTATTTATACATATTAAATTACATTATACTATTACAAGTATGCACACTGAGAAATTCTACCAACAGTTGTGCAATAGCTGAGGGGTATAACTTTTTCACAACATATATGTCCTGTATCTTTTTCAGATGAGCTTTTGCTATTGGTAAACGAAAATAACCTTTATTTGGTTCAATTTGAAAAAAAGTCCCCCCGACCTCATGTTCAGCTTTCCATATAGACTAACATTGGCGGCAATGATGTGGAATTGGTAACACCATGTATCATTCTAAAATCAGTCTTAGATTACGATATACTTTCCTGGAAAACTTGGCGACAATCAATGGCCTGTTGTATGTGCTTTATTATTTCATTTACAATGTCGCACAAGAAAAAGCATAAACGAGATGAAGAAAAACGCAGAAGTATGGAAGAGTAATTTGATTAATTTTAAGAAGTCCACAGCAGTGAGAGGCGCCGTAGGATTAGTCGAAAATTCACTCTCTACGACCTAGATGATGGGAATTAAGGCAGAAACCATCATTGACGAGTATAATTTGAGGGGTCCATCAAAAGGATTATTTCAGACACAAAGTTAATACTGGAAATAAAGCAGGAGGAGTTGTGAGACTACAGAAGATGTTCGCAACCAGGGGCCACCAAAAACCCAGTTCATTTGTTGTCAGCACCATGTGTTGGACCGAATCCTTTGCTGGGTGGACAAGGAATTAGGAAGCAACACCAAGTCACCAAACATTGAATATTTCTTTGTGCATGAACTTCTTAGCAAGTATGAAAGTCTGCGGTCGAAGTTCTTCAACGGCACCGAAGACATATCTGACAAGGAGGCTGATGAGACGACATGAGGTTCCTATATCACCTGACAAGAGTGACGAGATTCTATGAAGAGAAGAAACGTTTTTCTCGTGTACAATTTAAGAAGATACCTAATAACATCAATGCCCGATGGAGCTCACGAGCAACTCTGGCCCTCCTTTTATTCATTCTGATGCCCAAAACGAGAAAGAAGTTGCTCCTTCATTTCCAATGCTTGGGCGGATCATTGGTTTGCGGATTAGAAGTACTGCAGCAGTGATTATGAAGAGCTGGAGAGGGCATTGCAGCCGTGCGATCCAGCTTTGGTATGCTTGAAGAGATATTGATCAAGAGATGACATCGTCATTGATATTCCTCGAAACCACCAATGCTGTGAACGGGCCATAAAGTGATGCAAGAGAAACATCCATCCTGCATAAAGAAAAGTAACGTCTCACTTAGTTTATTTTGGCAAATGGTGCTTGATTCATGCAATCAATAAAGGAAAAATGTCCCTTATACTCATTTCTTGTAAAAAAATGATGTATTCAATGAAAGATAGTACTTACCTCAGAGTTTCGCTATATGCAGCCAATGATAGGGGATGCGGAAAACTTCATTTGATGTTGGGGGACCTTTTTTCAACATGAATCAAAATGAAGGCTATTTTCATTCATTATTAGTAAAAATTCATCGAACAATGATTCAGAAATTAAGATCTAAGAAAAAAGTTGAAAAAAGTTATACCCCTATTATGCAAGCGTTTTGTGACAAGACCCTGTTCTATTGAAATCGGGACAGTTTGGTATCAAGAATCAGAATTAAGTATAAATGTGTATAAAAGAATAGTTCAATACACATAATAACATTGAGCTATTTACAGGTCAACCAATTGCCAGTTGTACCCCCGACCATCCTGTTCCTCGCCACGCATCCAATGGTGCCAGAGTATGATCTTTCTAGCGTGAAGTCAGTGAGTTGTGGAGGAGCCCCTCTATCGGAGGAGGTCATGGGTCGATTTACCAGGAGACTCAGGGTGCCTTCACCACGTCAAGGTGCGCAGAGATACATTTTATTTTAAAGTTGAAGTCAATAAAAACAAACGAGAGAATGTTAACAATTAATTAATTGTTAACATTCTTTCCTTTAAGTGTATGTCATAACATTCACAGCGTACGGGATGACAGAGATGACCTTAGGTTGCATGAAAATCCCATTGCAGGAACGTTCACGCCCTGCTTCAGTTGGGATACTCGTTCCTAACATGGAGGTTCTGGTAACTTCTTGGTCATCATACATTGAAGGTGTCTTTGCATGTTTCACAATCAGGTTGTTGACCTGAAAACTGGCGCTTCTCTTGGTTCTCATCAGCGAGGAGAATTGTGGATTCGAGGACCAATTGTGATGAAAGGTTATTTGAATAATCCCAAAGCAACGCACAGTGCAATAGACGCCAATGGCTGGCTGCACACAGGTGTGTTTATTAGAATCCTTCATTCATAAGTATTCCCAAGTTTTCTTCGGTCATAGGTGACATCGGATTCTACGATGATGATGGTTACTTTTACGTTGTTGACAGAATAAAAGAACTCATCAAATACAAAGGTTTTCAGGTGAGGAATCAGCAATTGCAACCTCACCCCTAAGGACACCATCATACACTTTATTGCTATGTCGCAGGTGGCTCCTGCAGAGTTGGAAGCTGTTCTTTTGACGAATCCTAGAATTGATGACGCAGCAGTTATTGGGGTTCCAGATGTCGAAGCAGGGGAGCTTCCGAAAGCATACGTCGTTTTGAAACCCAATTGTGAAATGTCTGTTGAAGATGTCAAGAGCTTTGTTGCTGGTCAGTGCTTGCATGCATATCTCCGTTTTGGATATGTTATCTCTCATGATTAGGCAAAATGGCGAGATACAAGCATCTGAAGGGCGGAGTAGAGTTTGTGTCATCCGTGCCGAAATCGCAAAGTGGAAAAATCCTACGAAAAGAGCTGCGAGCGAACCTGATTAAGAGTAAAATTTGAGCAAAACTAATTATCACACGGTTTTAAGAAAGATAACCCATAATATGCTATTATAATAATAATGATGAACATTATCACTATGTCTTAGTTATATAATATTATATGTTTGCTTTGTGTTCTTTATTTGTGCTCCAAATCTCCAAATATTATATTATAATATATGTTCATTTGAGCAAAAAAAAAAAAAAAAAAAAAAAAGTGCAGTTTTTGAGACATAAAATATGTATCGCCTGAAAATTCAACATCATTAATCTTTTTCTGTCATTTTCATAATTTAGAATTGCGTGCATAATTACTTGAACATACGAAAATAAACATTCGTTTAAGAAATAGTTCCATACATTGTTTTATATCTGCTGACACACGAAGAAACTCACCAATTTGACATACTTTTCACCAACAATTCAACCTCCGACTACCTGTATAATATATGCTCACTGAAAAGCACAAGTAAAGGGAAATAAAAGGAGAAAAAAATTTTCAGAAGAGTTTTTGAAAGTTTATGATTTGGTTTCAATTGAGAAGTTGTCGACAGGATTCATAATGAAGAAAATGTATATAAGAAAAAGTTATTTGAAGTATCATTCTTGATATTAGGGATCACTGGCCATTAACCATATTGACCTCAGGGCTCTGAAAGGGAAAATTGCCAAAATTTTTACTGGAGGTAGGTCATCCTAGCCTTGCCCCTGATTTAGTTCAAACATATAGCACTGAGCATTCTGAATCAACAATGATGGATGGAATATGTGTCACTGATCAATTATAATTGATTGATGATATGGGTACAGAGGTCCAAATAGAATGCTCTTGATGAAGTTGATAGTTTTCGTCAGAGACTACGAATAGTCTTTTCAAATTTAGGCGAATTTCTTAAATCATTGAAATTAATGTTTGCATTTGCACCACAAATTAAAGCCGTCCGAGCCTCACCTATACTGATCCATTTTTTCTCTCTCATATTATTATTTGGATTTTTTGTTTTTCTTTTGGTGTGCATCATAACTTATTTATTTGAAATATATTCATTTATATACATTTATATTTTATTTAACCCTTGTTTTATTTAGATCACACGGACAATTTTGAATTGACACTTGATTTGCGTCATTGATCAATTATCATTGATTAATGTCGTCTGAACATTGGTCCAAATATAATGCTTTTGAAAAAGATATTTATCTTCAGTATCGAATGTTGTCAAATATCAATATTTGTTTCAAATCTAAGAGAGTTCCATTCCAGCTGTCGACCCAAACAATCAATTTCAATAAGATGCAAATTTCTGCATAAAAGAGAACATTTCCGTGTTCAGCGTCATCTTCATCGTCTGTTGCTGATTGAGGTGAGTGGATTCTCTTTTCTATGTTGAAAACGGGCACAGCTCCTGTTGAATGATTTGAGGATCAGACTCTCGAGCCAAAAGTTCGAGCGGCTGGGGTTCTTAGCAGTTAACGCTATCTCAATTTTTTTTAATGGATATTCATGCTCCTTATTTTTGTTTTATTTTGTATCTGTGCGTTTCTTCGAAGGGGACATATTCTTGCGTACTGTCGCTCAACCCCTTTCCCTCTTCTGTATTATATCCATGCCTTATTCCCGTTTTGTCCACAGATAAGTTGAGACAACCACTGAACCATGAATTTCTCGAGGATCTTTCTGTTCGTCGTCGTTGTGCTTTGTGCTTTGACGATGTCAAATGTGTCGGCAAAACGAGGTAGTATTTCGAGATCACCTCTCGATTGATGAACCATGTTATTTTCTCAGGTCGGCTTTTCAAAAAAGTTTTACGCAAAGTTCTACCAAGGAAGTCCCAAGCGAGCGTCGAAACACAGCCACTTATGGCCCAGAATGGATTTTCAAACTCACAATTCGGGCGATAAAACATCTTTGCGTTTTTGATGCTGCTGTATACGCGATGCAGTTGTGCCAATAAAGAAATATGGATCCGATTGTTGTATTTTTGTTGTTAATTATTCCACCTTTAAATATAAACAATTATTATATGAGTTTTTTTAATAAAATTTGTGTTCTTTTTTATTATCTATTTATAGTAAAAAAATTCCTATCGTATTTATTCTTAAATACATAAGCCCCAGATGCTTCTCTCTCCCTTTGTGCAATTGTTTTTTTGTTTCTTGTTATAATTGTTACAATTTCAGACTTTTCTGCGATAAACTTATTAATTATCATAATTATAATCTGATCATCAACACGAGACCTGCCGAGTTGGAAGCTGTTCTTTTGACAAATCCTAGAATTGATGACGCAGCAGTTATTGAGGTTCCAGATGACGAAGCAGAAAACGAACACGTAAATTATGGTTGAGTTCAGTGAGTATCCGAATATCTCGCCAAGATTGTTGAGCTTTGTTTTCTGAATGTTCGGGTTTACATCTTATCAACCATCTATTAGTATCCTAGATTTATTCTTGGAAGTATTCATGCTCCTTTTTTTCTGTTCGATATTGTATCTGTGCATTTCGTCACAGGAAACAACTTCTTGGATGCTGTCGCTCAAAGGTAGTATTTCGAGATCACCTCTCGATTGATGAACGATGTGGGTTTTTTTTTTTTTTTTTTTTTTTTTTTTTTCTTTATGTGGTCAGCGTCTTGGAAAAGCTTTATGCAAATTGCTACGAGGGAAGCCCCAAGACGAGCCCCAAGTACATGCAAAATCTGCCCAGAGGTGATTTTCGCGCAAGGAATTCGAGGATTAGAAGCTGCGTCCTTGTGTGCGTGGCTCACATCCGGGAAACGGCATGATAATGTGACAAGAAATTAGTATATATCCAAGGAAGTTTCATTTTGGTTTGTCTGTCAATTACTCTTCCCATGAGCACCCGGTCTATTTATGCATAACTCAAAATTTCTGCAAACACATTTTCAAACGATTTACTGATTTAGTTAATTCGGGTCAGGTTGATGAACCGAAAAATTGGAAATGCATTTATTTAATGAAATCCTATACTGTATGAGGATAATGAAGAATAATTTTTCTTTCCATAAATATTTTGATGATGATGACAATCAAAAATGGTATTCATTGAGACTTATTTTTATCTTTTAATGGGATTCTTTCATGGAATAATTGTACTAATTTCAAAATTTAACACATATACAAGGTCATTCATGAGTCTATTCGTTCTGAATACCTTGTGACATCAAGCTACGTACAGCATTGGTTATATATAATTGGTTATACTAGCGAAATTAGGTATGATAAATACGGCTCTTGCATGGAGTGGGTTGAAGACGATTGGCTTCGATGATTTTGATGAACAAAATACAGCGCATTGCGACGCAGCGTCGTTTCATCATAGATATAAGAATATTTGTAGGAGGAAGCTAATAAAACACATAATATTATTATTCTAGCTAAGAGGTTACTCTAACTATAAATGATCATTATTATGGGGTACTTTGACGCTGCATCGATAAAATCCCGAGATGTTGTGTATTGTTATGAGGACAAGGCCGAGAGAGGTCAAGCAATTATTTTATTGCACAGGTGCACTTATATACATTGTGATGAGTTGATCATGGAGATATATATTTATGTGCTATCGAATTTGATGGCGATAGGAATGGTCAACTGTTGAATCAAATATACATTGATGGCAATGCATCACTTTGTTATGACAAATGTAATTATAGACTAATTATATATGAACCACACTGTAGTATTATCATTAACTCTGTATAATGTTTGTTTAATAATGAATATGCTAAAGTGATTAGCCTCGCATGCCTCTTTTTTTAAAACTTCGGGCAGAAAATAGAGCCCCATTAACACGTAATAAATATTCCGTAGTGTAGCATGACCCAAGTTTTGTGAAAAGGTTCCTCATTTTACTAATACTCACTTTGATTCGCAGTCGCCGGATCTTCTCAATTCTTTTGGGTACATGATGTTGTCCATGCAACTACTCTACGTCAAACAAATAATATTTCACAATTCAATTTGGTACTCTCGAAAAACGTTGGGCTGCTTCAGAAAAGAAGCAGAAGTGGGTGTGAAGGATGTTCTCCGACAGTCTCAGTATCTATAACTGATGTATTTAGGTCATGTACATGCACCCATACCCTAATATAATACCTATACCTAATCCCCAATTCGGATATTCGGTCGTTGGAATGATCAGAAAGCTGACTTTCACTCAGCTTTATAGAGTCGGCAACTCACAGTTTATTAAATCATTGCCCCGAGGCCAGGGGCCCCGAATAGCTAAATCGGTTTAACCGGCAAACTGCAATCCTCTGCCGATCGTGGGGATCGAGGTCCAGGGTTCGAGACCGGATCAGGCCACGGGCGTTGTGATTGTGAATTGTAATTTTAATCCGTAATAATTGTAAATCTTCGGTGACTCTGCAGTACTGCCCAACTGCGTACAAGGCCGGGCGCTGAGTACTACTCAGATGAAGCAATCCTGTGCTTGAGTCGTCCATTTCAGTTTTCCTACACCTCCCATCTGGTACCTGAGATCATGCTCAATCATGTTTTCGTTTTCAAGCTTAAGCTCTTGCCGCATCCCATTGAGCGCAACAGACCAGACATGAAGTGTAATTGTGATATGAGTACTAAGTATTCTGAATTAATAGCCATTGACAAAAGGGGTCACTGATCAATAATTATGTTTACCATTGTCTAGGGCTACGTAGACACTGGTCCAAATAGAATGCTCCTGATAGACATTTTTTTTTCAGAATCTAAAGCTATCAATAAATCCTTCATGCCCAAGTGTGTTTCTTTTCATTCATCCCAGCTGTTAACACAAGCAATCAATTTAACACATTTCTGCATAAAAGAGAAAGTATCAGTGTCCAGTGTCAACTCCATCGTCTCTTGCAGATTAAAGTGAGTGAATTCGTATTCCAAGTACTGTGTTTGGGATGTCCAGGTTCGATTCTTAGCAATAATATTATCTGATATTATCTTAAATTTCTTACATTCAGAGTGAATATTCATGCTACTTTGTATGCGTTTCGTAACACGAGACAACTTCTTGTATACTGATGTCCACCTCCTCCTCATTTACACCATATCCATCTGTTTTGGTTTTGTCCACAGATAAGTTGAGACAACCACTGAACCATGAATTTCTCAAGGATCTTTCTGCTCGTCGTCGTTGTGCTTTGTGCTTTGACGATGTCAAATGTGTCGGCAAAACGAGGTAGTATTTCGAGATCACCTCTCGATTGATGAACAATGTGAGTTTTTTTTTCTTTTCTTTTTTTTTTCAGGTCGGCGGCCGCTTAGAAAAGCTTTCCGCAAATTGCTACGAGGGAAGCCTCAAGCAGATCCCCAAGACGAGCCCCAAGGGCAGGCCCAAGGGAACAATGTTAGAATGCCAGTGGCTGGCCAAACGGGATTTTCAGCCCAACAATTCGAGGGATGAACCCTATGTATGTCTTTGAAACTGCATGTGCTACTGAATACCACAAGTACATTAGGTGCTTGAGACAATAAAGCATTATTAATGGTTACATAACGGTCTCATTGGCTTTCTGGGCGGAGCCTGGATGTGAAAAGTGCTCATACTTTAAAAGAAGACTAGGCGTTATGATTCATGTTTCAGAAGAGCTGCTTAGAGGCCACATTGCCTCTTCCAAATTTACAACACTCTTGGCTCATAACGTTTCATGATTGGTATGTGTATAACTTGGATTATCATTTATTTACCTCGACTATAATTATAAAACACTTTAATTAAGGGGTAAGTCACGGGAAGGAGGTGATTATGCCAGGGTTAATAATGTTCAAGTGAATGTGGAGCCAAATAACCGACGAGACGAAGGCGATTTCGGTTATTTGGCTCCAGATTCACGAGAACATTATCAACCCTAGCATAATCATCGACTTCCAAGTGACTTAACTCGATTATACCGCGAAAATTACCTTGGAAAACAAGCATTTACTTCGGTAAACTGTTGTGACTGTCTGCTCAATGGTGTTGTCACTGTCTATTCTTACGCAACATGAAGGGATATCACAGCTCACAGATAATCATTATGTATGCAATCATACTGGGAGGAGTGATAAAAGCGTTATGATTATGATAGAGAACATCGAGAAAAAAAGATGATCGAGTCACAATAGGTTGAAGCTGCATTCTCCAGTTATAATTACAATGTATATCGCGCTTTTAACATAATTTCACTCAGATTGTTTTGTTTCATTATCACTGTGGTTTTGGTACGTTAAATGTCAACAATATTTTCAAGTTTAGTCGAAAACTCTGTTGTTTTTTCATGAGAACACATCGAAGAATTGAAAATAACAAACACAAACAAAAAACAAAAAGAAAGATAAATTGAAAATCACAAGAGTATTCATTTATGGTTGATGTTGAACATTATGCTTACTCCAGCGGCAATTTGCTCCTGAATTGCTAGACCATCTCGGAAATTAGCGTAGAAATAATCCTCGTGAAATAATCCAATTTTGTTTTCTAAAATATAACAAGGTCATCATCACAATTATTTTATCGCCAGCTTCATTATGCGCCATCATAAATGAGTAGTTCGTAGCACTTTATTAGCAATCCAGTGCTCTTCAAAACTCCTGGACATCACATCATGTGTTCATTTACTCATAGATCTCAAGTTAAATTTCCATTGTCACGTATCTATATAAAGCACTGTTTTTTCATTATAATATTTCTTCATTCCATTCAGTCAAATCTCTCGCTATTAAGTTAAGTAAAGCCAGACATCGCCACCTTGACCTCCATACCCACCACCATGTCCTCCATAACAGGAATAATTTCCTCCATAGCGAGCGCCATCGCCGCCATATCATACAATGTATCCTGCATTGAGAACTCCAATGGCTAAGTCACACCCTCCATAAGCCAACTCATGGCCACTATAGCTGGATCCACACTTTCCTTTGCTCGCTTGTTTGAGGTATTGATGCTCCCCTGTTGGTTGTTGTGAGAGTAGTCAGCATGGTGCTGACCTCAGTCTCCCCTCACCAATGACCAACTGACCAAGGCAAGCAACACAATTGCAGTCAGCATTTCCATGCTGAGGTCTGTCGATCACGTGCAAGCGCAATTAGACATTCTTATTGTAATCGGCGCGATTACAATAAGAAGGACTGCATTTCGCGACGAATGTGTGGAGTGGGCGTGGCGTAGTAGGGCAATTAGCGCTGATTGGTGATTCTTGCACGCTTGACCGCTCACCCTTCTATATGTGCCACTGCTGTCCACTTCAGCGACCATCAGTAAGCAAACGATTGTGCTGTAGAGAGGGCAACATTGGTAACATGGTTTCTGTATATATATTGACTTTTTTTCTACCTTTTAGAGCATCATTTCTTGGAATAAATATGATAACTTAGTGTTCACTAGTCAACGTTTGCTACACTTATACTTCCCTTAAATATAGATCACAATGAACCACAGTACTTCAAATGTTTTCGGCATGTTTCCTGTTTTATAGGCACAAGTATTGAAATTAAAAACCAAATTAAGTTGTCCTTTATTTTAAGTAGTTTATATTATGTATGCTGTTTGTAATAACAAATGACTGATTGTTGGTAATTGTACACTAAAGTAGCTTTGTTTTTTTTTGATGAGGGAGCCATCTACAAACAAACTGATCAGATTGAAGCTATAAAATTGCATGCCCGGTTTTATCGAGACACGGATCGATCAGAATCGCCTGCAGTAGGTTAGTATTCGTTAGTCCTTGACCCAACATGTCCATCACTTGACAATTGTAATATTCTTCATGCTGATACAATATTGATGTTTGGAGAAGTCCATGCCTCGCAGATTGCAATCTCACGTTTGATTGTGTGCCAATTTATCTTGGAAATCTCGCTTATACGTATGGGGTCATCCTTAGTTGACCATTATTTTGCATAACAGCAAATCAGAGCAGCAGCCTGCACTGGTCAAACATGATTTGCATTTTCTTCATATATGAGGAAGGGCTCGTGTGACTCATGCGAGATCTTGAGAAAGTGGTTCAAATCGAAACTTGATGTTTTACCGCAAAAACTGCCCAAGCCCCTGTTTCGGTTAAGCACTTAACCTTAGCACTGAGAATTCTGAATGAACACTTATTGAAGTAAAATGTGTCACTGATCAATTATCATTGATTGATGGCATCGGCACAGTAACAGTGGTCCAAATTGAATCCTTCTGAAAGACACATTATGCATTAGTATGAAATTATATGAGTAAACTTTCAAATCAAGGTGAATTTCCTGAATCTTTCATATCATTGCTTCCTATTATGACTACATATTAAAGCCGTCTGAGCCCTTGATTTGTTTTTGTTATTTACATATTTTCTTGTTTTCGTTTCTCTTCTGATGTGCATTATTACTGCTATGTGTAAAAATAAACATTCATGTATATTGACCTTTTTTATTAACATGTAGATCACACTTAGCACTGACAGTTCTGAGTCAACAATTTTAACTGTGTCACTGATCAATTCTCATTGATTAATTTCGTCTGATCAGTGGTCCAAATAAAATGCTTCTGAAAGAGACATTTAGCTTCAGTATCGAGTGCTCTCGAGTTATCAATATTTGTTTCAAATCCAGCGTGTCTTCTCATTCATCCCAGCTGTCAACCCAAGCAATCAATTTCAACAAACTTCTGCATAAAAGAGAATGCTTCAATGTCCAGCATCATCTTCATCATCTGTTGCTGATTGCGGTGAGTGAATTCCTTTTCCATTTTGAAAACGGACACAGCTCCTGTTGAATGATTTGAGAAACAAACTCTCTAGCTCTCTTCTGAATGTCCGTGTTCACTTCTTATCAACGATTTAATAGTATCCTACATTTATTCTTGGAAGTATTCATGTTCCTTAATTCTTTTTGATTTTAAATCCGTGCGTTTTTCCACTTGGGACAACTTCTTGCATGCTGTCGCTCAATCCCCTTCCTTCTTCTGTATTGCATTCACGCCTTATTTTTGTTTTCTGTACAGATAAGTTGAGACAACCACTGAACCATGAATTTCTCAAGGATCTTCCTGCTAGTCGTCGTTGTGCTTTGTGTTTTGACGATGTCAAATGTGTCGGCAAAACGAGGTAGTATTTCGAGATCACCTCTCGATTGATGAACAATGTTTTTTTCTCAGGTCGGCTTTTCAAAAAAGTTTTACGCAAAGTTCTACCAAAGAAGTCCCAAGCGAACACCAATGCGCAGCATGCACCACAGGGCAATGGACAACATATGGCCCAGAACACCAATGTGCAGCATGCACCCCATAGCCCTGACAAAGATAGTAAGGACCGCCGCATGAGCGGATTTTCAGATAAACAATTCGAGCGATAAAGCCTCTTTGCGTTTTTGAAGCTACGGCTACGGCTACTGAATTCGTCATGCAATTGAGACAATAAAGCAGGGGTCGGCATCTCATATTGGGCAGAGGGCCGGATCAGCATAAAGCCACAAGGCAAGGGGCCAGACCAGATAATAAAATATAATAGCTGATTAATTAAATGCACAGTGTTCATTCTAGTATCTTCACAGGGCAGGGGTTTTTTTTATTGAAGACAATACAAATATAGGGAAGCTGTGCCGTCGGCACAGAAGTATGCCCACGGGACGCACCGTCAGGGAGTCCGGGAGCATGCTCCCCCGGGATTTTTTGTACTAAAAACAGGCACCAAAGTCCAAAATGTGGGGGGTTTGATAGGGATTTTCCTTACTTATAAAAATACCAATACCTCACAAACAATAAAGACACGTTTTGTTTTCCCAAGACATTTAATGTATACAATTGGTTTGTGATTTTTAAGTACAGTATATTTATGAGGCGACGCTTCTTATGGCGATACCAATCACTCGCAGCTTCCCGACATGGAAACTCAGTTTACTGTTTTGGGCGCCTGAAAAACGAAAGAGCATTATGGTTATACTCAATACATTTCGGTTTTAGCTCCTTTTGAAACTATCAAACTAATCATATGTAGTCACATAGTGTTGCGTCTTCAAGAGTCAGAGCCCTCGAAGTGGGGCGGGTGCGCCAATGGAGCCAGTTAACCATTATTATCATTGTATTCAGGCATGTCAGCCTTGGTGACATCTTGTCACATTTTTGTGGAATTCGTTACATATCAAAATGTTCAAAATTCAGTTAAGCGAACAGTAAATGTAGGTGCGATCACCTCTGATCGAGCTTCATTGACTCAATGTGTCTCTATACGCCACAAATGAATAACTGCAGTGACCCACTCAAATTTGTCGCACTCCAGCGGATAAGATAACCTAAAACTAATATTAGAGTAATTAAATTAGTATGCCATTAGTATTAGACAGCTTTCAATGTGACTTTAGCTATTAAATGGCTTTGTGTTGAAGGTAAGTGACATAACACTACCGATC
>KB310691.1:136899-168597 GCA_000328365.1 Capitella teleta
ATATTTATTGAAAGCGCGCACCCTGCGAGGGCGTCAGGTTAGCATTTAAAGCGCGCCTGATTTAAAGGGCTTTGTTGTCGTTTTTTTTAACTTTTTTTTGTGAACCGGAAACGGATGTTTATTGAATAAAACAGTGTGTATTTTGAAAATAGCGCGTGAAGTCGTATTGATGAATTTCCGCGAGTGATTTTGCAATTTGATGCGCTCAACAGCGTTTTTGAAGCTACGGCTACGGCTACTGAATTCGTCATGCAATTGAGACAATAAAAAAATGCTGACCCGAATGCTGCATTTTGTTCGTTAATTCTACAACCACTAAATAGGTAAAATCATTATAAGATACTTTGTGTTATTTTTATTATATTGTGTATTTCAAAATAATTCTTGCGTGTTTACCGTTATATAAATATAAGCCCCAGATGATTCTATCCAATGATGTGGAGTAATACAGATGGAGCATCGAATAGGAATTCAGCTCTGAAAATATTCTCGCGAGATTGGCTTTTGGCGGTAGTCTCTGTAAAGTTCCGGTGCGTTATGACTCTCGCTTAATGGTAATCATAACGTTCTCCATTGTAAGTCAGCCTACATAAAATACTACTAATTCTCTGTAGAATGCATTACATTTCACAGGACGAGTACTTGTCAAAAGGATACTAAAATTTCAGAGAAAAAAGTATTATTTTAATTTTAAGATCAGTGTTTTTTTCTGTATTTTGGTTGAGAGAAAGAGAGACAGAGAGAGATTGTTTTTCGAATGAGAGCCATGAGATTTATTTGATGATGGGATCAGATAAAATTATGAAATGAGAAAAACAAATTGAAGACAGTAGGACAAAAATTAATTAAAGAAGAAAAGATTAATAATGGAATGCATAAAAAAAGGCATTGAGTGCAATTAATGTTGAACTTTCTGCCGAGCTAAATTCAGAGATTTTGCACTTTTCAATTCATTTAAAAGAAATGTAAGTGGCATCGAAATGATAAGGAGATATACATGATCAATTTTTAAAATTTAAAGATAAATTTACCTTTTTTTTTCTTTATTTGTCACATTGTATATGAAGCACGAGTGAAATAAATGAAGTCTCTCTCTCTCTCTAAAAGGGTAGATTCCTGAATTGAAGAGTATAGGCCCTGACGGAATAATCAGGTGCTATATATTAATAATAACATTATTCAAATTATTTCCGCATTTCCGCAGTTTTAGTGCCTTTCAATTTTAATCATAATCAATTACTGATCCTAGAACCAAGATATTGCCTCAATGCATTTGTGATTTGCCATTTAATAGTTCATAAATAATCATTTAAATTTCTACCAATTCCGCTTGATACAATTTTTCTCCTTTTACTTTTACAGCTTATATATAACAGTTTTCTTCTTTATGATTTATTTCATGTGTAACAACTTAATTGGATTTTGCTGTTAAAATGCATTCATTTTAAATTTGTTTCCTTTATCTTTTGGCTTGTGTAGAATATGTCTCTCCTTTTCAACCCATACATTTGGAAAATTATGTTTATAATACTATTTGATGTGTAACTTAAGAAATCTCCCATGTTCAATTTGTGTGTAGACTGAAGAAGATTTTTTTTACCCTTCTCAAATTTCTGTATCTGGAAATCTGAGAAGGGTAAAAAAAAGCGCTGTTCTTACTGGCAAAGGTGCCAGTAAGAACAGCGCTTGCATACATCATTTTCATATACAAGTATATTTTTTACTCCAAAATGCTTTGCATTATGATTTAATCCCGAAATCTCAAAAGCAGGGAAAAGTGTTAATTGGAAGTGCGTGTGGTTGAGTTATATTCCAAGGAATTTTCAATCCAGAAGAAATGTACAAGTTTAAAACTTAAATTTTGATACGTTTTGTATGTTTAGAGGGTGTTTACTATGAAGTCTTGTTTTTATCCAGAGGTTATTTTGACATTCAGAAATGGCTTGATTTTTTTATCAGGCATAGGAGATAATCTAAATTAATATGATTACAATAATTTCGTTGGTTCATTTCAAGCGTGTAGATGACACAGCATGCTGGATACCATGGATACGGTTAGACAAGAGAGACTCTTTATTTAGCAATTGTTTGGACTTTGGACTTCTATTCAAGAGCAGAGGCATGTGTACCCAGTAAGGGCTTACCACAACTGAGCCCCAAGAGAGTAGGTTGTTTGTTGTCACCTCAGCTCAGGCCAGCAAGAGGGTCAAAGGAAAAGAACAAAGGGTCACATGATCATTAATTCCGGACTACACAACAGTCACTGACCTATAATAACAAAATACGTGTACTCAACGAAAAACGAAGATTTATCAAAGGTAGAAATAAAAATAGGTGTCATAACATAACGTTTGCGCTATTTGCATTTTCTTCAGTGAGTTCGACATCTTTTATCGAGATTTTCGCCTTTCGCAATACAGTGTAAATTATTACGATAATTAAACATGAAGTAAATGACATGGCTGGAAAGCTAAGACCACCCCCAACCAATTGGTATGAGTTAGATGTTTGTGCGTAGAGCAATTGCCGGGATGTGAAGAAAAACGTTACAACGTAACGCTTGCGTAAATTCCACATAGGCCGCGAATAGAAAGATGAAATGGAGCGTTCGTATTGGTCAGGTACTTGGCATCTGACGTCAGATGCATAACTTACACCCCGCCCCCTGCGATGTTTTTGGCGGGAAAAACGTCGCTGCACGGCGCTAAAATTATCAATTTATGACGATCCATAGACTGAACATATTGATACATGGTACTATAGAGATCCAAAACTGCATTTCACACCCTAACGTGTCCATGGCCCTTTAAGCGAATAGAAACTTTTTCTTATAATTGTACATCTTCCTTATTAACATGTCCTCCATGACAAAGGCCATCGACGCAATGTCCTCTATACCTTGCATTGTGACCTCCATAGCCGAATTCATGTCTCCCATAGTCAACACCATCGCACCAGAATGTCATCCATAAACGGAATCATGTCCTTGATAACTGGAATCATGTTCTCCATAACCAGCATTGAGACCTTCATAGCCTAGATCTTCCATTAGCTGACTAACGGCCAGGATTGCTGTATTCATGCTTTTCTTTGCGTGTTCTCCATAGGCAGGCTCCTCGTTACAATGGCTACAATGTCATTAGACTTTATCTGCATGCTTCTTATGCTATTATAGTAATTGGCTCCCTTGAGATTGGTGTTTGTTGTTGTGAGAGGACAACACCGTCTCCCTTCAACACTGACCAACTAACCAATGCAAGCACCGTTACTGCTGTCAACATCTAGCTGAGATTTGACAACCATCTGAACTCAAAACTGGGCATTTACAGTTATTATTCACACTTAAACTTAGCACTGAGCATTCTGAATGAACACCTATTGAAGTAAAATGTGTCACTGATCAATTATCATTGATTGATGGCATCGGTACAGTAACAGTGGTCCAAATTGAATCCTTCTGAAAGAAACAGTATGCATTAGTATGAAATGCTTTGAGTAAACTTTCAAATCAAGGTTAATTTCTTGAATCATTCATATTATTGCTTGTAATTATGACCACATATTAAAGCCGTCTGAGCCAAATCAAAACCTTGATTGGTTTCTATGATTAATAGTTTTCTTGTCTTCTTGTGTTTTTCTTTTCATGTGCATCATCACTCCTATATGCAAGACATAAAATAAAAATTAACATTGATAAGTAATGCCCTTTTTTACATCACACTTAATTAACACTAACAATTTTGAATCAACAATTTTAATTGTGTCACAGATTAAATCTCATAGATTAATGTCATGTGTACAGTGGTCTAAATATAATGAACGAGACGTCATACTTTATTGTCAAATACTACAAATAAACCAACCTGTACGCAAGTGAATTTCTTAAATTATTAGGTCATTTTAATTCATGCTTGTATTTTCACAAGAAATTAAAGTCGATCGTCATTGACACTTGATACATCTATATTTAACTCTTCGCATTGACTTTTTTTAATCAACACTTTTAATTGTGTCACTGATCAATTCTCATCGATTAATGTCGTCTGAACATTGGTCCAAATAGAATGCTTCTGAAAGAGACATTAAGTTTCAGTATCTAGTGCTATCAAACTGTCAATAATTATTTAATTGTTTCAAATCCCGGTGAGTTTCATCCCAGCTGTCAACCCAAGCAATCAATTTCAGCAAACTTCAGCATAAAAGAGAATGTTTCCGTGCCCAGCGTCATCTTCATCTGTTGCTGATTAAGGTGAGTGAATTCATTCTCTATTTTGAAAACGGAAAGAGTTCGTCGAGTCACTCGAGTTGTTAGATATAGGGGTTCGATTCTTAGCAATTATCTAGTACTACATCAAATTTCTTAGTGTGGATATTCATGCTCCATATTTTTGTTCAATTTAGTATCCGTGGGTTTCGTCACAGCTAGGGGATATATTCTTGTATACTGTCACTCAACTCCTTTCCCCTCATCTGGATTGTGTCCACGACTTGTTCCCGTTTTGTCCACAGATAAGTTTAGACAACCACTGAACCATGAATTTCTCAAGGATCTTCCTGCTCGTCGTCGTTGTGCTTTGTGCTTTGACGATGTCAAATGTGTCGGCAAAACGAGGTAGTATTTCGAGATCACCTCTCGATTGATGAACAATGTTTTTTTTCTCAGGTCGGCTTTTGAAAAAAGCTGTCCGCAAATTGATACGAAAGAAGCCCCAAGCCCAGCCCCAATCCCCCCAGCCCCAAGGGCAATCCCAAGCGCAGCCTCAAGGGCCGCCCACAGGGAATCCTGATTTTCAGATGACGCCAATGTCTGGCTTGACTCAGTTTTCTAGCGACCAATTCGACTAACAATTTCGATAAAACTTGTATGTTAGTTTGAAGCTATGTGCATCTGAATGCGTTATATTGTTAAAACAATAAATAAATATTGTTTATTTATGTGAGTTAATTGTATTGTTTGTTAATGTGAGCTGTGAGGCCTGTCATTATTGAGTGCAATAAAGCCATGCAGGATGCAATTCTTGAATTGTGCCTCCAATTGGCTTCTCTCCAAAACAACCTAAAACAATTCATGTCTCATTCATCAAAACCTGAAAATGAAGAAAACTCTAATAACCTTACTCTCTCCTTCGCTGAAGCTGTCAAGAATACTATAAACGAGACTTTGAATGACCAAGAGACTAGAGCAGAGGTCATAATTTCAAGAGTGAAGGACAAGTGAAAGGATCTGGAGTTTATGACGGGTCTCTGTGAGAAAATAAAGGAAATTTCCAAACCCAAACAAGTTTCTCGAATTGGGCGTAAAAATCTAAAGAAAAAGCGTATAAATAAAGGGAGATTTCACTTCGAGTTTGATGCGCGGACTTTCAGGGTGCGTTATGATGAAATCAGAGGTAAAGAAGACACGCCTCCTGTCCGAATGCAACCTTCTAAAACAAAAACGGAACAAGAAGGTTATAATAAAATGAAAGAAATAAACAAAAAACTAAATGAAAATGCGAAAAAAGATGATGCTAATTATAGTTTTAGTCTGCGTGACGACTGTACTATTTAGACTTTTGGGCTAAGTGAAGGTCGCTGGAAACATGGCAAAAACTGGAAACTCCGATCTAACATTTCACAGACAATCGTCACTTCTGCAGCTAAAAATCAGGGAAACGAGGAAGCCCCATCAAGTCCACAAAAAAATCACTCAGACTAAGCCTGATAAACAGTCACTCAGTGTGCAACAAAACACAGGAAATCAATGACTTAATTTTGAACCATGAAATTGAAGTTCTCTGTATCACAGAGACCTGGCTCAGAGGCAACATCGGTGACAATGCAGTCATCGCAGAGCTGATCCCAAGTAGTTTTAAGGTGGATCATGTACCATGAGGTTCTCGTGGAAGCGGTGTTGCCGTGGTGTCTAAGAAAAGCTTAAGGCTGACTGATCTGTCTAAATTAAAATACTCTTCGTTTGAATTTATGGACTGCCAACTATATACACACAGCCTAAGGTTCGTATTGTTCTAATCTATAGACCCCCACATGTCATTTTGATCTTTTTATTGGAAAATTTGAGGGATTGCTTGAAAAGTTATCAGGAGTCGTTGGAGAGCTTCTAATTTTATGTGACTTCAATGTTCACTTTGAAGACCAAAATTGTTTTCAGAGTAACATGCTTAGAGATCTCTGTAGCACATATTGACTTTCAAAGCATGTGTACGGTGCGACCCCATCGACATGGACACACCCTGGACTTTCTCTACACTGAAAGTAACTGTTCATTTGACTTCAACATCTCTGTGCAAGACTTGTGCATCTCTGATCACAGCGCTGTCTTCTGTTGTATGTCTCATCCAGTGCGTCATAATGATAAAGCTCAGCCTGTGACCTACAGAAATATGAGGAAAATTAACATTTCAATGATGTTTGCAGACATTACCTGTTCTCCCTTATTGGACCCTTTATTGCACGAGAAAGATCTCGATGCACAGGTTGATGCCTATCGCAGTGTACTCAGTGAACTAATGCAAAAGCATGCACCTTTGAAAAGCAGGATATTTCCCAATCGTGATAGTTCCCCATGATACGATGATGAATTGGGCAGGTTAAAGCAAGTACGACGCAAAGGTGAAAGAAAGTGGCGCAAAACTGGCTTACAAGTGCACAAAAAAGTTTTTATAAAGAAGAACAAAGAGACAGAATTGCGAGTCAAGGCACCAAAAGCAAATTACTTCCATGCACTTATATCAGAACACGAAAGCAACTCAAAGAAACTCTTTCAAGTTGATTCAAAGTTATTGGGCTCCGAAATAGGAAATCCCTTGCTGCAGCACCCAGGCATCAGTTCCTTAGTCGCCAAATTCAGTGACTTGTTCGAAGAAAAGGTAGAGAAGATTCGGGCCAGCATTGAGGATTCTGTTATCCTTGTATTCTCTCCAGCCTCCGCACAGCCTGAATTTTCATTGTGTGTTCTGAGACCTGTGTCTGAGGATGAAGTGCGGACAACAATCAACAGCTTTGCAACCAAACCCTCGTTCCAGGATCCATACCCACTTGGTTACTCAAGCAGTGTATTGAGCCGCTTGTACCATTGATCACCTCAATCATCAACCAATCACTGTCAGTTGGTCATGAGCCAAAAACATTCAAAATAGCTCATAATTATATCACCACTTTAAAAAAGGCCATCAATAGACACTGCAGTTTTTTTTTCAAATTTTAGATCAGTATCTATAATCTACCTTTTTCTTTCGAAGGTCATGAAGAAAGTTGTGAGCCGGAGACTAAACGACTACATCAACGAACATGGCCTTCAAGAAGTGTATAATTATACCAGTCAGCATACAGGAAAAGCCATAGTACAGATCGAAACTGCTCTCGTCCGAGTGCATAACGATATTCTCTTAGACCTCTCGGCAGCCTTTGATGCAGTCGACCACAATGTCCTCATCAACACCTTAGTTGGTTTCGGACTGAGAGATACTGCTTTCGCCTGGTTCCGATCATATCTCAACGATCGCTACCAGTGTGTACAAATTGGCAACCACTGCTCAGCACCAAAAGTCCTGAAATCGGGAGTGCCTCAGGGATCTGTACTTGGATCTGTATTGTACTCCCTTTACACAGCATCGCGTGGGACACTCATTCAGTCTCATTCTCTGGCATGTTTCTTTTACGCCAACGATCCGTCCCTCTACATCACTTTGGAGACGTCAGAGCTTGCAAATGCCATCACTCAAATGCATTGCTGCGCAGAGGATGTACGCCAATGGATGTTTAAGAAAAAAACCTGAAAATGAACAATGACAAAACAGGGCTTCTTCTCATTGCCTCAAAGGGTGCTGCAGCTCAGTTGCATATACCATATGATGTTTCTTTATTGGCTGTCGCGCCTTTGTTAGCAGCTATCGTGACTACGGGTGTGCTTTGCTCGCAGAACTAACACAAGCACAGTTGAAGAAGATCCAACGTATTAAAAATTTAGCCGCTAGACTTCTATCTCGCATAGACAGAAGAGAACACTTAGCACAAATGATTAAATACAGAACTGCTCTGCTTGTTTTTAAGTGTATCCGTGGTGTTGCTCCTGTGTATCTGTGTTCTTTGTTGCAGTCATATTCACCATCTGTCCATCTCCGTTCTCATTCTAGTCATCTGTTAAATGTCACGCGCTCTTATAATTCTTCTGATCGTCGTTTTCATGTTATTTCCCCAAATATTTGGAATTCCCTGGACTTTTTTTGTTCGAATGGCAGGGACTTTAAATGTTTTAAAAACAGACTCAAGACATGTCTTTTTATACGTGCTTGTTATACTTGATTTTATGATTTTATGCTTTTATCTTATGCGTATTGAGCATATAATATATGTATATTCGCTTTATTAAAAAATAAAATTCATCATTATTTATTTTTTATTTTTTATTAATTCTTTCTCCTTTAATAAATCTATTCTCGTATTTACTTTGGTTGTACGTACATAAGCACCATTTGTTTCTCTTACCCTTTTTTTGCAGTCACATCTGCTTGAGGTTCTGTTATCTATTTCTTTTAGATGTGCCATATTTTCTCACTTTTATGTACTAAATTTCGTTTTATTTGATTTGAATATCACAGAGACAGATGCTGCTATCACGGAAGGAGTTTATCACTGAAACAACAGAAGTTGACGCCAAATTAATTAGGAACATAAGATGCGGAACACAAACCTCTTTTCACTCAAATTGAAACTCCTGCATGTATGTCAATTATATCATAATTATTTTGTTTGGTGCCGCATAAGTAATTGACCAATTAGGTCACAATGTTTGGTATTGCTAAAGAGGAGAAGAGATGATAAAAATTGGTTGAATTAATTTTATAACTTAACTCACTTCGTAATAGCTTGCCTTCGACCCAGTACATCGTCCGTTGATCGCTCCTCAGTTTCTTGTGTGCAGCAAATGCCTCATTCACCACACTAGCCAGGAACTTCCTCAGGAGAATCAAACTACGATTGCCTAAACACAAAATCCTCATTATTAATAGTTTAATGTAGTTTTTTAGATGACTTACAAGTAACAACATTCCATTAAATTCAATTATGTCCGCCTGTGAATCATCTCATCATGAGTATGAGATTGACAGAGAAATATATTTAAACCGATAATAGCACTTAGCCATAGGATAAAAGAGCATAACCTATGTATGTAATGTAGTAAGGCAATTATAATCAAAGTTAATAATTATTATGTTCCAGGGAAACCAAAGTACGTTTCAACTTCTGGCGTCAAACTAAAGGAAAGGGGAAGCTCCTTTTCCGTCACTGATTTGGCTGCTTTGCGTAGAACATCAGTCTTCTAGAGACAAAATTAGTGTCAACTACACCATGTTCTTCGCACTGCTCACGACACTATTATGATGTTGTCATATTGAAGTGGGATCTCGTGAAGTCATTTGAGTGTTGTGTGCAAGTGATCGTAACGCCTCTTAGAAACATACAACACTCATGGTTCATAACGTTTTATGATTGGTGTCATGGATTCACCACAATCATGTAGATTATACTGGAAAGATACTTTAATAATAATAATAATAATAATAATAATAATAATAATAATAATAATAATAATAATAATAATAATAATAATAATAATAATAATAATAATAATAATAATAATAATAATAATAATACCATTACATCACCACATATATTTCGAATAAAATAATTAGTAAAACACTTTATTAATAAAACCTCATAAAAATAAGACACAGATGTTTAAACGGAGATGCATTCAAAGAACAATATTTTTAAAAATGTATATAATCATCATCAAAACCTTTGCAATGAATAGTGTTCGTTAAGTTCGTGATTAGTGTATTATAATATAAAAATTCGATCGGTGCAGTAACAATGGTTGAGCTTCGTTTTAGAAATAGGCTTTGGTAACGACATTCGAATTTCGCAAGGTATATATCATTCAAAAAAAAAATAAAAAAAATGCCGAGGAGATCTAAGTTAAGAGACAATTAGTGTAGTTTTATATGACTAAGTACTTCAATATCGACGGTGAAGAATTGTCCTTGTTCAGCCTCCTGTTATTAGAGCCTTTTAGGTGGAAACCAATAATTAACAGTTATGAGGCATTCAGTCTCGTGAACATCTTTGTTGAGCAATTCTACTCAACTTCTCTTGTGGATCATCATAACGTTGTCCATTCCATCCACAACAAAAACTTCATTTTTTCGCTATACTCAGATCGATTGAGGCATGTGAGGTCAAAGGTAATTAGGCATGCAGTTAACAACACGCCAATTCCAAATGCACGGTACATTTCCTGGTCAAAACATATTCGCGGAAATTTAGTTGACAATTACGTGTACGATCTCTCAATTTATAACTGTTGCACGCGCAAGCGTCGTCATATCCGATAGAGTCGCATTCAGTGAAAATAGACACGTGTTGACCATCAAAAGTTATTATCATAAGAACACATTCTCTCTCCGCATGTTAATTGCGTCATCTTCGTTTGATGAGGAAGTCTTGGAAATGAAGATTCTGGTACGTTGTAGCATATATGATTGGCACTTTTGTATTCTTTAATAATATACCTTATTTCCTGTTATTTTGCTACTTGCTTACAAATTTATATTGCGTTTTTGACCTAGATGTTAGGTCAAATAGAGAGGTTTCGGTTGTGCCTGCATGCCAAGCAGCCAATATCAACAAGTTTGCAATAATTATAACCAATTCAATCATCCAGCATGCACTTATAAGCCGTGCTGTGAGCTTTTGACATTATTGTACCATCGAGTGTGATTCAGGGCAATCGGCTCTTGGTCTGTGTGTCGATCGTCGGTCGTATTCTTATGTTGTGCCATTGCCCCATGCTTATCTGAGGGAGCAGACATTCCGCCATAAAGGCTGGCTCTGATGACCCATAAGTATGGCTTCTACAAGCCCTGAGCAGACCTAGCCTCTCATCGACATTGGGCCCCGCTCAACGGACAACACCTGACGAATGCAATTTAGTTTCAGCGAGTGACAATGATGTAAGATGAGCGGGCACAAGGAAATGTGAAGGAGGTAAGAGTGAGAGGTAGACGGAGAGGATGAGGGAGCTGTCATCTCCTCGTCAGTCATATCTCAACTGAATCACGTAATGAAGCCGTTCGGTGTCGCTGTCCTGATCAACGCGCAGTCAACGTGTGTGATTTGACGGCAGTGTCCAGATTACACCAAGCGGCTAGGCGTCGCTGCCCATTAATACGATTAGCATACATTAGTGTCGGGACGCCGGCCTCCTCATATTGGCACAGCTGCCTGGGTCGCTCACAGCAGCAGAAGCAGCCGCCGTCGCAGCAGCAGCAGCAGCCGCCGCCTCGACAGAAATGAGCGCAGCAATCGGGGGTCTCCTTCGTTGAAGCCAAGGCAGCAGCAGCGGCAGCAGCAGCAGCAACATAGGAGCATTCGATGGCTATGTGCTAACATGTCGCTCTCGCCATGGGATCTCAGTGGCAACATCAGCTTCGACTTCTCATTGTACCGGCCACGAAGACCTAGTTATGTATTCGCCACTCAGTTGGCCCGGCGTCGCAATGAGAGTTACCGTCATGCGACCAAGTCAGACTCAGCGTCGGGTGAGGCCGGGGACGTCGACTTCATCGACGGCATCGTGCGCAAGAAACGTAAAGACAGTTACAAAGCCGCCACGCAACACGAGGAGATCGAAATGCGTAACCAACAGCAACAAAACATGCATATCAGCCCTATTCCCGAGGGTGTCAGTCTCAGTTCCCTCGATTCCTTGCCATCCAGACAGCAATCGGAAACACACCCGGGAGGAGGTGTTGCCACCATTGAGATGAGTTCGGAGGAACTGGCCGCTTACCGTCACAGTCGTTGGCGCTACGGCAAGAACCTGGTCGTGCTGACGCTGAGCTTCATCCTAGTCTTCACTGCCTTCCGTTCTATCCAGAATCTGCAATCAAGCTTAAACTCGGCAGGTCGCTTAGGCATGGTAGCGATGGCGTGTGTACACGGCACCACCTTCTTAACCTGCCTCTTCGCCCCGGCGCTCATTGACAGACTGACCTCGAAGTGGACGATTGTACTCGGTCTGCTCTTCTACCTTTTCTGGGTAGCTGCCAACTTCTACCCACACGTCTATACCCTTGTGCCGACATCCATTGGCGTAGGTTTCGGCCAGAGCCTTGCCTGGGGTGCTCAGGTGACCTACATTCAGAAACTGGCTGTCGACTACGCGCATGCGTCGCGAGAACTGACGCAGCAGGAGATGTACAAGTTCAATGGAGTCTTCCTCGCCTGCTTCCAGACGTCTCATGTTTGGGGCAATCTTGTCTCATCGCTGATGCTGACTGAGAACTCAACCAAGAGCGATTGTGGAATTTACGACCGATGTTCGGAAGAAGTTCATCGCGTGTGGAACATCTCATCAGGTAGGCGCATGCGCACAGAGGGAGACGCTGACTCAGCCCCCTCCGCCCAATATTTGCTCGGTGGGCTCTCGAGGGAACCATCTTGCTTTCCGCGTCGCTTGACCACGATCTGTCTTAATATCAACGCTGGCTGACCTCTGTGTCAATCGAATGCTGCGCCCCTGCGCCCTCCTTCTCCCCTCCTGTTGCTACTCTCCTTCCCACCTCCTGAGTCATCCCTTGCAAGCGTAATATCACATACTGCAAGCGAGCGTGGTAGCAAGATTGCGACCCGGACGAATACATCATGTCCGTGATGTTGATCGCCTGCATGCAGACATCAGCGGACGAGCCTGTTGCAGCACTTTCGTCTCAACCTGACCTGCCTCAGCCCCAACCCCTTTTCTCAATATATATTTTATCCCCACGTGTGACTCGCATGTCCCATCCAACCGGCTCCAAGCGCTATTACTATACAAGAATACGTACACGCCGGCCGCTATATACACGAAGGGCGATGGCCGCTTTCGCTGCTGTCGAGTCCTCATTTAGGTTTCTTCAAAGCGGAGCTATAGCCGACCCACGGGTGACGTCTTCCTTGCGTGTTGCCATGGCAATATGAGCTTCATTTCATTATCTGCAGATGCTATCTTTTCTGCATCTGCTATACGCTGTAATATCAGCGCTACACGTATTTATCGGAAGTTGTCAAGATGCCTCAGACGATCGAATTCGATGGTCGCCGGTGATGCGAGCGGCGATTCGTCTTCATCAACGCAGCAGAGCAAGATCACTGGCGGGGAATTACTCTTCCTCCTCCTCCTCCTCTTCCTCCTCCTCCTCTATACCTCCTCCACGGTGGGGTAACGGCGTTATTGATGGGCAAGGCGACCAGATAAGGCGCACGGCGGCGCTGTTGAACCACGTTCCGTTTCCTTCCCGCTCAATATCACTTTTCCCCCTTGAAGCATCTGCCTAATTGCAATTGTATACGCTGGAGAGGTTGACATCGAACCACTTGGAGGGTCGTTAGGCGCATGTTGCAACATTGACGCAACGGCTACTCTGTATCTGATGGGGTCTCAGTCTTAGTAAGCGCTTGGGAGATCTCGGATACTGGCATAGCATGGTAATTATTGTTATAGGGATGATAAGATTCAAGGCAGACGCGGTTTCATGTAATGCTGGCAACTAGTGCATCTCTTACAAATGCGCTCACGGAAGGTATATGTGTACACGTCGGCGGCTATTGTCCATTACAATATAATATAGAAAGGGTCGCAATGGACTTAAGAGTTATTGATATTGATGACCAGGCGAAATGGCGTTGAGGTCATCCAGGCACCGGCAAGATGACCACAGAATTTACGCTGAAATGAGCAACGCATAGGTCCGGTTTTTCGAATGAGCCGGCGGCTGTGGCGGCTGCAGCTGCCGTCAACAAAAGGCGCCTTTTTTTCTGCTGCGGTTTTTCACTGGCGTTCGTCTCGAAGGGCTTCGATCTGAATGTTACGTTGATTAAAACCGCAAATGCTTAGACAAGAATGTCTCTCACGATCTGTGATCGCTCAATTATGCATGACATATTATGGATCCTGTGCTGGCCTCTGATGTTGACCAGTGATGAGCAGTATACATGTTCAGTGAGAGAGAAGAGGAGGATGGAACTGTAGAAGGGGGTTCGAAGGAAGGAAAGTGATATCCATAGCTGCGGTTGACATCCCGACTGAGCCGAATATTTGTGCGACTATTGCCTCCCATCTGCGGTTGCTAAGGAGTAAGCGGCCGCAGTGAAATCGCCATGGCAACACTCGTTTGACCATGTTAATGGATGGCGACGTAATAACGAGGTGATGACTAACACGCAGTCCTCTGTGGGCCATCCGTCTCCAGGGGGCCTCCGCAGGATGTAATGTCGACGGCTGCACGCACCGCTGGCCTTGGGAAATAAAACTAAAATGAGTGTGTGGGTCTTGTGTGCATCGCTCACTATAGTTCCCTTGTAGCAATGGTGAGCTCCAGTGAAAAAAAAACAAAAACAAAAACCAAAAAAAAACGGTTGCCCGGGAAACGCACCGTGTCCCCCTTCATGAATATTCTTGCAGTAATTTGTTTTTGACCCTAGGCAGAATACAAAAAGCGCACTGCTTTGCTGTATGTGTGCGCTGGCGGAGTCCATCGAGGTGGACGAAATTGCACAATTCAAGAACGGAGCGGATTTGCGCAACATTGTCTGAGGATTTCGCGCATGCAAACAAAAGGTCCCTACACTATTAGCGTCTATTGTGCGAGCACCTGGGCTGGAGACAGTCAGAGGTGATCGTACGGGCGAATATTGATCCCCGCCTATAATGTCATCAGCAATCGTTTGACTGCTTGTGTGTCTTTGATTAGGTTAATGCGTGATTAACACGCTAATAATTAACACCCCATTCAAGGCATTCATAACATTAATTGCATGATGTATCGATATCTCGTTACAGGCCTAGAGACAGCGGACGACACGGTGTTGAAATTGATGGGCTCTTACCTGGTGTTCGCCTTCACTGGATTTGCTCTGATTCTCATTTGTTTGGAGAGAATCGGAACCAAAGCTGATCCCGAAAAACCATGTCTCCAGGTAGGAATCGCTCCAATGTGAAATCGTTTCAATGGTGCATATTGGAAAACAAACAGTTAGCTGTAGCTTTGAACCGCCCGAGCATGATCGAGGTGAACTGATCCAAATCAAACTATTGGTGATTGAAACCAATTTCATCGTTTTCCCTTTCTCGTACAGCCAGCATTCAATCAATATGTAGACCTCATTGACAGAGAGCGTTAAACTTTATCATATTCTCTAATCAATGAATACATTGATTCTGAAAAAGTGATTTTTTATCGATTATCGGTGCCTTAATTTGCATTTAAAATCATGCATGTTAAATCAAATTCCTTCTACCAGGCTATTCCCATGCTAATCACGTGACAGAATATGACGTCATGGTCACGTGTTGCACGTCAGAAGAAGCATACGATTAGATAAGATAATTTTATTATTTTCCAAAAAAAGGTAATAATACAGAGAAATGGTAGTTGACCCAGACTTGGGTATATGCTACAACAAAGAAGAAATATTAATACTAACTAACTTTAGGATTTTTAATTCTAATACAGGACACTCAGATGTCATACGTCGAAATGAATGGTATTTTTGATAGCATTTTCATGTTCAATGTGCAATCTTCTGCACTGTATAAAATATTTTCACTTGTACATACGAGAAAGTGTATGATATAGCATACAACGCAGCGCCACTTACGATATCATTTGGCGCCGCATTAGACATCCTATAACTGCCACACTCTTAAGCTGACTGCTTGATTCAGAAAATAGTAGATCAAAGATATCGCGCAATAATGAAGTGGACTAAGCTGTGTTTATGGTGAACTTGATCATTGTTTGGGTTTATGTCCTTTGAATCATAACGCTCATCATAAGAATCATAACGCTCAGTCTCCTGCATATATTCTAAGAACACGGAGACTTTTTGATGCTGTCCTCCTGGATAGTCAACGAACCCAATCATGTAACCGAGGATTTCAGCGTGCTATCTCTTGTGCAGCGCAACCAGATTTTCTAAGTGATCAGTTTATTTCAATGATTTAGCGTATTACCCATGAGCTGACCAGAGCAACGCGGTCATCATGGTGGTCGTGTTGCAAATATGATTGATTGCATGGGTGATGCAACACAAGCCAAGCAGGATGGATGCTAGCACAAGAGTGACAGCGATCGGGTTCTTGGCCTCCTGCCTCGTTCACTTTTAGCCTGATTTGTGGAATCTCCGGTGCGACGGTGCTTAGCACGTAAATAAACAACAATGGAAAATTAAGATGCCATTTTGATAAGGAGACGAGGTATGGCTAAAAACAAACAGGGATTTTCTTTATTGTTTTGCTCATTTGGGGTCAATGCATTTACTCGGCCAAAGGATTCATATCGGAGAGGTGATTACAAGTACACAGCAGCTATACTGCAGCCATATGTAGCAATTATTTAAACTTCGTTATACGCTGTGGCGTTTTGTGACGCCATGAATGGAATCAGAAGATTTTCGTCTGAAATCGACGGACGGCGCATCTGTGTTGTCCGTAATCCGCTTAGCCGAATAACGAAGATCAAGCTTCATCCTTTGGAAGTAAAAAAAAAAATAAAAAATAAATAAATAAATGAAAGGAAAGTACAAAAATTCAAACGAAAGCAAATTCTGGACGTGGCCACCGCGAGAGAGAACGAATGAAAAAAATGCAATCTCTAGGGAGAAATGCCTGGAGCCAAGAGGATCTAAATGCCGATAGCAAAGCGCTGAATAATATCCATTGATATCGATTCTCAGAACATGAAGTCAACCACCAAAGATTTTCCTCCTTTTGGGTTGATAAAAAAACTTCACCTGATCAGCATATAAACACCAGATTTCATTCCTCCAGAGAACCACAGCTAAGCCAAAGCAAATGACATCAACACCAGGTCGATTGCAGCCTATTACAATGCAAGGCCTGAACCCACATACTGATAAGCAAAATCCAGGGTGGCTGTTTCTAAGAAAGATGCTTCTAATCCAGGGGTTAAAGCTAGATATGATAATGTAAACAATGCACTACCAGAATGCATCAGTTGCTGTGGGTACACGCTATGTGCATATCATAACTCATTGATCATAATTTCTTCAATGTCACTAACAGCCGAGGTCACTTCAGATGGTGTGGAGAAACGTCCAGCAACTGGTGAAACACAAGACCTACCGCTTACTCATTCCCCTCCTTATCTTCAACGGATTCGAACAAGGCTTCGTGTACGCAGACTACAACAAAGTGAGATGCATTGTGGGAAAATATGTTCAAGTATTTTATCAGTGTTCTATTCATAGTCCTACATCACATGTTCAATTGGGATCCATTACGTAGGATACAACATGATCACCCTTGGCATGACTAATTCGCTCTTCTCGGTCCTCATCGGAATGGTGTCTAAACACCTTCCTCGCGAGGCCATTGTCGGCATGGGGGCCATCCTACACATCGGCCTCATGGTCTTCCTCCTGGTGTGGATTCCAGACGTCAAGCTCGTGCCGGTTTTCTTCGCGGTGTCTGCCTTGTGGGGCATATGTGATGCAATATGGCAAACCCAGTGCAACTGTGAGTCCTTTTTAGTTTAAATTCGTTGATGCATGTCCCATTTCTTTTGACCACAGGTTTGGTCAACCTCAGCTGCCCAGATGACCATGACGTTGCATTCCAGAACTTTCGCATGCTGCAGGGGCTGGGAGCGTCGATGGCGTTCGGCATGGGGGCTTTCACGTGTGTCTCGGCCAAGCTCTACTTTCTCATCACACTCCTTTCGCTCGCTGTTTTGTTGTACGCTGCGGTGGAATACCAGCTGCGAAAGGCAGAGGAAGAGGAAGAATACGCCGCGCAGAACCACGGAAGGAACCTGGAGGAGCCGACATAACGCCATGACAGTATAATAGCCTTGATATCACACAGAAAGAGGTTGTCACCTCAATACGGCCTTGACTTTCCCTAACCGGATGAGGGTGATTCCAAAATGGCGACACCCATGTCACGCGCTTCCTGTTTCATTACGAGTGCCATTATCTTGTAAACATAGCTTGATTGCATGTTGTATGTGAGACAAAAAAAAAATCCTTCTTCAGTATTAATATACCTGGGTAGGACTTCCGAAACCGGGGTCATTTTGTTGCGTAGCTTCCACGCGGGGCCTCATTCTGATTGTGCGTGATTTGTGTTTTGATGTGACTCTTCTTAAATCACCCACTGCGATGATGATGCTGATGATGATATTTATTATTCTTATGTGTATTGTGACGAGTATGATGTTGATAATAATGAAGATGTTGATGCGTGGTGATAATGGTGATGATGATGATGTTGATGATGATGTTGATGATGATACTAATTATGAAATTGATAGGCAATTCTTACTGCTTTAATCGCCTCCCTTCAATTCCTGTTCACTTGTAACTCATGTCTATTTCCCAATGCGATTGAATTTTAATACTATAATAAAATATATACAGTAGGATTCTTACTATGATTATAGAGCCCTATACCTTTTATACGTATATAGAAACCAATATTATTTTGTCTGTGACCGATTTTCAATATCGCTGATCCAAAGCACCGATACCTTCCATCAATCATGAGTGTAGTGCAGTAATACCAGTGTGCATGACTCCACAGCAGTACGCAGCAATAGGCTAATGTTCCGTATGCAAATCATTTCCATTTCAATCAATAGAATGCGCTCAGATCTCTCCTTGATCGCACGACCTGTCAACCGGCAAATCAACGTGATTTTTCACAGATCTCTCCGAACGGGGCTAGCATGCATGGATGACGCAGTGGTATAGCGTTCTCACCGCATGTGATGAGCACCATGGGATTAATTCCCGGTGCAAGAGGAAACTCGCCTCACTCAGATTTTGGTTTGGTTTGGAAGAATTGTTTAGGAATTATGAACATTGAAATATCAAGGCAGTTAACGTTTTGTGCATGCGCGGGAGTGGCTTTGCCGATCTTTTACCAGTTCGAGATACGTTATGATAACCTATGAGAGTGAGTTCCACTTCCACCAACAATATTCGATTCCCAAAACTCGTTAATGGTCAGCACCTGTATAAATTAAAAGAACAGTGAAATGATGGGCGTCTGTGCAAAAAAAAAAAAACAAGAAAAAAAAAAAAAAAAAAAAATGCTGGTTAATTCGTTAAGATGAAGTCCTACCACTTTACAATATAGTTTAGCATTCCTGATATATATTAATGGAGATCATGATTCCAAACACAAGTCTCCGGATCCTGTACGATTCATAATGTTCAAAGTGTTGATTCGTTCGGGTGATTTGTGCATGATGTGCGCGGTCATTTGTGGCTACACACGCGACGGCTGGTATTTTATCCTAATTAGCAACAAACTCCATCTATTTGGTTAATCTTGTTGATAATGTCCATCTTTTGCAAAAAAAAATTAAACCAATTATCAAATCAAATAATTACAAGATATTCTTGGATGCTAGCTATAACGAGTGCGTTATGATAATAGAACAAGTGCGTTATGATAATAGAACAAGACGTCACAACCATAGACCTAGTAACAGTTAGACCACGTATGGGCCTCGAAACCCCGGCACGCAGTCAAGCGTATCGGTAAAGCGCGGAAAAGTGGTGCAGAGGCATTTCGTTCCGCCGTTGAAGTAGGCCTTGACTTAAAGTTCTTTCATATACAAGTAGATTTTTTGGGTTCCAAATGCTTTGCATTATGATTTGATCCTGAAGTCTCAAAAGCAGGGAAGAGTGTTAATTGGAAGTGCATTTGGTTGAGTTATATTCAAAGGAATTTCCAATCCAGAAGAAAAGTACAATAGAGACGAAAGAGGTCGAGATGAAGGTTATTTAGCTTTATTTGAATACTTAAATGACATGAACTATTGATTAAAAATACTTATGAATATCGCTGGTAATATTCACTCAGTTACAAATCAGGTTTAACGGTATTTTGACGTAATATTGAGTCACTAAATAGTGCGGTGTGATGAATCAAGAAATGTGTGGTTAAAAGATGGAAGAAAATTGGCATATGCTTCTCCCCAGGGCATTTTACTTTACTTACTGTAGCGTAGCTTATCTTTGATAACTCTCCGCAAGTCAATAGACAGCCTTTGGATTTCAAAGCAGTGTCGTTTTTATTCATCAGCTTTCAACGCCGATTCACTGACGCCGCTAGTGGAGTGAAGAAAGTACATGTATAACATTTTATTTTCAAAACAAAACTCAGTGTCTCGGAAGTTGGTGCTTTATCGGTGACACAGGCCTCATTGCAATTAATTTGCAAACGACCAGATTGCCATGTCGCAACCTAAAACAAAAGGCACAGTGACTTCATCTATTCAATTAATTATACAGTGCAAAATTATCAATGCTAATCAAAGTTTGTCAGAGGCTTTCCTCCAACGAACCAAATCAATGGAATATTCATATGAGCGACTAAATAAACGGTAAAGTAATTTATATGTTAATCACTGGATTACGTCGTTACAATACGGCATTTTCAATGCTTTAACATCGTTGAGTCAGAGCAAGACTATTTAGAGTCAAAATCCAACTGAAACAGGGGGATTAACAAAAATGGGTTATTGTTTCCTGCCAATTGCGTTGGTGTTGTTAAGCATACTCTCATTATAATTGTTGAGTAATGTGATAAAGTTCTTCTGTTTTATATAATGACTTGCACACAATAACACCTCAAATATTATCACTAAGTTACTGATCTAGTAACCACGAATGGGCCAGTGCGCCATGCTCGTCGTCTGAATGCATAGCCTCAGCATAAAGACATGTGCACATCATACAATAACACAATGCTTCAGTCATGGCCTTGCTTTGCTAATCAGTGTGGAACAAATGATTAAACCGATTGGCAACGTTATTCAAAGATTAGATTCGACAACTTTAAAGTTGCCATGAACTCTCATGATCGCTTGAATATAAAAATAAAGCCTATTGAAACGATTTGTAACGCATGAACTGCTCAATAAGTCTTTAGAAACTGCCTGAAAACAACATTTCCACAAATGACCAGGATTAATAAAAACTATTTTGATGCATAGTTGCTGGATATACGAATAACTCTTTAATTTTATGAGACTTGAGTGAGAGAGTTGAGTGAATAACTCGCGATATTTCACGATATGTCGTAATTATTTCCTTGACTCAACAATCTAATCCAGCTGTAAAACTTCCTGTTGTAAATATCTCCATCCGCGAGGCCAAAATTACAACAGAATGCTTTATCTATATCTTATCATATCTCTGATCACAACTATATCCGTTGCTGTCAATTTCGTCTCTGTTCATTTCGGAACTTCTTAATATCAATCCCACGGGGCTTTTTCATTCACAGGGAGTCCAAATTTGAAACGATCTGTCAGCTTTAGTATTAGTCTAAGATAGATTAAGACATATATACGAGTTACCCACCGAGACATTCAGACAGAATACCTTGAAACGATAACAGCGCAAAATTTCTTTCCTCGAACGCCATTTGAAATATTTCCTCACTCGCGGCTCCTAATGTTATATGGAATATTTCGTCACGGTTCTGTTGGTCATTTGGTGCGAGAGGAACGCAGCTGCTTGTATTGATGAGTACAACCAATTGGGGGGGGGGCAGTGTAATAATGTGGGAATCACCAACATCTGACACGTATCCCGAGGAAAGATCTTCATTCCCTAAATGGAGATCCGGACACTCATCCAAACCATGCATCCAAGATGCATGGAATCCATCAGTTCGAGAGGTCGATACACGCAATACTGACACCTGTTTTGTCGCATTTTCCTATACCGCCGGTTTTTGTGAAAACATGAAGAGACCCCACCTCTGTTAGAAATAGTCGTGTTCATTTCATTCCCAACCATTTTCAACAAAATTGAAATAAGCGGAATGAAATAAATTCCGAACCTGGACGTATATTAGATTACATCTCGGATGCGTTTATTTGGCTGCTCAGCGTATCTCTCAGGTTCGCTTCAATTGTGGACTGGGCCTTGCACAGTAGGCGTAGTTGTGTCTTAAGATGTATTATTCAAATTTCTAAATGCTTGCCCAAAAATCCCTCTTGTAACCGGGGAAATTGTGTGAATCGTATTGAAGCGACTTCATTGCAAATTTAAGTTGCGGTATTCAAAAAGCAAAAGACAAACTTAACAAACTTCATGCTTTGCTGCTATGCTTCCATGCTGATATAAGCCCATATCAGCACGGTTCATTGTGTTGATGTAGGCTACTATTAGCATTGCTGCCTTAATATAACATTGGTCGGTGGTTCCAACAAAGGGATTATTAGTGTGTAATATATATATATTTTTTTCATTACAAAGAACAATGAATGAAAAAAGCACACAGATCATTACCACGAAAAGTGGACGTGAACAGCATAATGTAACTTAGACATAATTTCATTTACAAATGTTTCAAAGCCAGAAATTGTACTCAATTATACTCCTGTAAAAAGAATTGGATAATTACAAAGACACAGCCAAAATCGTGATAAATAGAAGTTTGAAGGCACAGGTACGACCGCCACGACACGCACATATGCATTTGGTAGCCAGTTGTCTCGTCACTTTCGGTGCAGAGCTAGCAGACGAAATAGGGAAAACTTGTCGGTTTCTGTCGGTGGGTGAGTGTGAGTTCAGTTTGTTTGAGGGCATGGTAGAAGTCTACAAGGTACCGTTTAAGCCCTTCGTCCACCCGAATTAACTGTGCCTTCTGTTGAGGAAGAGGGGTGGGGGAGGAGTTCAATCAGTATTTCCTCTAATCGTTTGTATGATTCTTACTTGGTTTTTTGACTTCGTGAAATCCTGTTCTTCTGATTTCTTCTTTCGGGTGCAGACCATTCATTTTCTCTTGGGTTTCAACTGTAAAAGTAGTTTATGTAACATGTTGATTTCTGCGTGTGAACTAATAGTAGGTAACAATTCTACATGAAATACTACCGAAATACTAAGATAAACCGATTCATCAGAATCGGATCATACGCTGCACAATTATCAGCACTACATTTTTATAGTCTACGCGTAATATATTCAATTCATTGTTGTGATTAACTCCATTGCTTTAGTCAGTGACCTCTGTACTCGTATCCACGATTGCGTCTGTAGCACCAGCAACAGCAGAGGACAATGATGAGGAGAACGAGGCAACAAACGACGGCTACCAGCACCCACCACATCTCATGGATGTCCCCAGCCTCTGCAAAACAATAATACGCTGTATAGGGAATTCATAACATTCAAATGGTAAAAATAAAGGCATATATTTCACCCCCGAAGCATCAGAATTTACTGTCTAGACCTCACAATAATGAAACGTACCTGGGAGAGTTTTATTTCACACTTGGCCATTATCCTTTTTTTAGTAATTCCGAATCTTTAATCTTAAATACAAAATTCCTACAGGCAATTTTGCAGTATATATTCATGTGAGTGAATGACAGCTTGGTTGGATTTCAATTAGTATAGAGCATGTTGATTTAGACAATTATTTACGCTCCAATCTGTCACCAGGCCCAGCAACTGAGGCACCAATGCTAATATTATGCGGGCGATACGTAGGATCTGGACAAAGTGAATGCCAACCGAAGGATTATTAAATCGTGGTTAATCGTGGTTAAATAGTGAACATAATCGTCATGAAACATAATAATAAATGCCAGTCATATGGGAGAGTAAATGATTCTATAAGCGATAGGCGCATATAATTATTACATCTAAATATAATAAAATTCACTAAGACAAAATGTTTCTTGGTGTACTTCGATGAAGAGTCATTGCTTGGATTACCAACCAATTTGATACAATCAATACCAAGACAGAGGAACTGTAGTCAGGTACAGGAAGCATCATGCCCCCTGGCATAGGCCTACGCTTATCTCTTGTGGGCTTTGCGCTACTAATATAATATTATAATGAGCATTAATTGAGCACGGTCATATAATTTTACGATCATTATAATAGCGAGTTCCCAGAAAATTTTCAATACATTTTCTCTGAAAACAAATAATGCCTGGATTTAGTATTATTTACCATCTTCAATGCGAGTGTACATGTAAAATCAATGCCAATTGCCGGATTTCACTTAATACATGTAACACACAGAGGAAGTCGGCTAACAAGGCTTGATCCTCATTTAAATATATTTAATTATAGTTAAATAGAAATGCATGGCAATAAAGGCAACTGGTTTCAGCTGCCATGATTACCCGAATGTGTTTCGTTAATGGAATGAGTGACAGTTCGACGTGCTGAATCAATTCTAATTGCGTAATCCGTGGCGTTATGTTTGTTTCGGCTAGGATCATCCATGCTCCTTTTTTTCATGTGTTCAGAAATATTGTGCATGAATTCGAAGTATTCGAGCTCAAGCATGGGATCGATCTACCATCATAATGAGGCACATGTAACAGAGAGACACCATTGCACGTGCGCGTTTTTGGTTCATGCGTGCTCTGTAATGAAACGTCAGGTGGAAAGTTTCATAACTTCATCAATGCATAATTCTGCATAAGCTCTGCGTGTGCTGATAGAATTCCATAATTATATGGTTTGGGTTTGCGTTTGAATGTTCTTCAAACCTTACCTTGAATTTCAACTATTCTGAACACACGCTAAAATCACATTTCCGATCGTTTCAATATTTTTTTTTTTCAAATTGGTGTCCTCAAACGTAGATATTCAAATACATGCATAATTATATAAATAGTTTAGCAATTCACTAGTAATGTTCTAATTTACAGATGGCTTTGTGGGTAGAAATATATAAATATAACAATATGCTTGGCCATGTTTAAACATAACATTCCGTAAAATACCATACATACGCGAAAAATGATTAGAACTGAATTTTAACATGAATTTCATACAACCATTGCTGCATTAATTAAATGCATGTACGCTATATGATACAATTTACATACACGTCGTCAACCAATCTCTTACCTCTCTTCACGCGATGCAGCGCAGACATGTTGAAATGTTTGTTGAGGACAAATTTCCTAAATTTCCGTAAGTGACCTTGGCGGATGACGTAAGTGTGATGACGCCAATCTTAAAGCAGCATAATTTTCCGGCAGACCGGTGCCTATGTCTCTCTGTTGCGGTTTAAGCTCGGCATACGAACGAATCAAGCCGAAGCAGCTGCCGCCACGCATCGCAGAGATCGACGCATGCAGGACAACGTGACGGGGCATTGGCATCACCTGTCGCGTCTGGCATATTCATGCGTTCAGTCGGGCGTGGTAACACATTGTTCCATTCAAAAGCATGAAACATCGCACGCCATGGCTCTTCATTTCAATGTGAATCATCAAATAATGAATCATTTGATTGTACATTCTATAAAACCGCGCGCCTACAGTGCATAATAGCCACCTCGATAGACGAGAGGACAGGGCTAATTGAAAAGTTGTTCGACCAATTCGACATGATTTGATTTTATCTTAAGAAAAACAAAATAAAAAAATAGCTAAGCAACAATTTCAGTTACACTTTGTTGATCGGACGAATTGCATTTCTTTAACGAGCTATGGGTGAAAATTGGGGAATCTATAAAATGAATTGCCGATTGTCGATGAAGGCTCATCATGAATTAGGAACACAAGCACATAATTGTCTATATGATAACGAGCTAAACGCAGGCCGATGCGTGAACCTTTTAACAGAAAAACTATTGCCACAATACGCGTCGTGAAGCCCACAAATGAGTGAATTGTTAATTATTTTAATCAGTCTGTGTATGTTTCGATTATTCACATATGAAATGAAACGAACGCCCCAGATGTCTCAAAACAACTGTGCTTATTTCATGGTTGTGTGAGCCTTTATAAATTTGTTTTCCACAATTAAGGAAGTCATTTAGATACGCTATGATACTGCACATGATTGCATTCGTTTATTTATTAATGATGTGATTAAAGTGCAATGGAAAATGTATCAAATGTAGAATCAAGATACAATTTGTTTAATGATTTAAATGTTAGTGGATTTATGATTTTACATTGGGGTTAAATAATTATGGGTTTGTTTTTATCATCATTGCTTGCATTAATTCATACGTGTCATTTGAGCTGCCATACATCGTTATTTGGATCAGCTCGAATCCAGTTTATCACTCATTTGCGCCCAAGACACCACAGAGAGCTCCATCTGACATGTGATCGTCAGCGATGTTTTCTTCACTAAGAAGCTATAATTAAGTTAATTATGTGAGGATACCGTCTGCTACAACAGATTAGGCCTTCACTCGTACACCGAGTCCCTGCAATAGAGGTTACTCTGCAATACTTGTTAACTCATAATACATGTTAACTCACAGCAAATCGCACAGTTTTGAAAATGATTCGTCTGACATGGATCCATCATCATTTGTTGCAGCCCTCACCAGCGCCCTCCAGGACACCAAGGTTCGTGCCTGTCCGCCAAGAACTGGTCTCACTAAAAGCTGAACTAAAATAAAGGATAATGTGATCAGACACCTGGCCAGACGTGTCGAATCCATTGAGAGCCAGAATGATGCTCTACAGCAAAACACCAGGAGAAACTCAATCCGTGTGACCGGCCTCCCTGAGGTCGAGCACGAGGACATTTTGGACCTAACCTTAAAAATTGTTAATGAAGACTTGGAAGTTAACCCACCTATTTCGATTATGTACATGAGAGTGCATTGAGTCGGCAGAAGGAACCCCGACAAACAGAGGTCCGTCATTGTTGAATTTTTAACATGTCGCGCCCAACATAGTGTTATGAAACTGAAGGAGAATATACAAGCGCGCCTGCCCTCTACCTTCACAAACAAGGACCTCACAAAGGAGAGGTCAACTTAACTTTACAAAGCGCGCCAAATGAAGAGACAAAAACAAATTACTGACTGCTGGACCCATGATTGTGCCATTGTCTTCAAGGACAATAATGGAAAAGTTCATTCCGAGGGGACTCTCTGGGACTGCAAAAATTTTAATATAATGATTGAGTAATCAGTATAATATTTATTTATTACATTTATTATTACATATTTTTTGGACTTAAAAGAAAATTGATACTGTAGACTTTAATTAAATTAATTCAGAAACTTGACCATTTTTGGATTCGTGCAAATACCCTACATCTACCCGAAATATAATTTAAATAACAGAAAACAAACTGTAAAATATAATAATACAATGTCTCAGGCTCTCACTGTTGAATGTGAAATACCCCAAGAAAGTATTCTGGGTCTATTGCTTTTCATAATCTATATTAATGATCTTCCTAATGCGCTACGTAACTCAAAACCCATCATGTATGCCGATGACACTAATATTTTTGTGCATGGCAATAACTTGAAAGATATGATAGACTCTTTTAATACAGAACTACTATCACTGAACGAATATCTCAAATATAATCGCCGGTCGATCAATGTAAACAAAACTCATTTCATGCTCTTTTCCATGAATAGCTTACTGCGGAGTTTTAATTTCCCTATCAATTGATGGTACCATCATTGAAACTTGTCAAAACTACTAATTTCCCTGGCGTCAAAATAGACCTTAACGTAGCTTTGCAGAACACCTGACCCAAACATGCAATAAAGTATCAAAATCAATAGGCATCATATATAAGGCTACTAAAATACTCAATCCACAAACCCTACGAATGTTCTATAATAGCCTCGTTCTTCCGTACTTTACGTACTGCAATACTATATGGGGAAAGATTGCCAACCGACATTTAAACCGACTCTCAACTCTGCAAAAGTATAATATTCGAATGATATCAAACCAACCGCGACTGACGCATACCCAACTTATATTTCACAACTGCAATATTCGTACACTTGAAGACCTTTACATTTACTAACTATCCATATTTACGTACAAACTATTTCACCATATGCTCCCCCCTCTGTTTCTCAATTCTATACTCATCCAAGTTATAGCCATAACACCAAGTGTCATTCAAACATTATCCAACCCCTCTGCCGAACAACCCTTAAGACAAAGATGCCTTTACTACCAAATACCACTTAATATTAATAATCTGATCTCTCCTCTTTCGAGCAATTCAACAATATTTTCTTTTTTCTTTTTTTAATATAAAATCTTTACTTATCTCAAATCATGTTTAAATTCTTCTTGTTGTTGCTCTCACTATTGCACTATTGTAAGTGTAATTATTACCCCTTTTTTTCCCGTTCTCATTCGATTGCAGGTGACGCAAAACACTTTTGATTTGGTCACCACCAACTCCCACTGTTCTCCAAATTGCACGTGTTCGAATAAATTTATTAATATTACTATTAGTAGTATTAATACAAGTTGCACGAAGACGGAGGGTTTAACCTTTGTCGGGCACACAGAAGCAGTTAAACAGAAAAGAAAACTTGAAAAATGCATGCACACGAACATCTGAGTGTACGTTTAGATTTGTATGGTGTTAAACCTCGTTTGAAAAAAATTATATTGCAACTGTGGATGGACGTGATAATTAAATAAATAAACAATTTCAGTTTTTTCTGCTATTTCAGAATTTATTTATGCAATATTCCGATGACTTGTTACGTCACGACTAAGGACCTCCACATTCCTTGGCACACGCTTGTTGTCCATTCTGTCCGATGAACCAGGAATGTATGAACTCCTGCTTGTTTTTAGCCTGAAAGGATCAAATCATGACCTTGATATTGACCATATCATGAGAAAAGCTCTGACCATTCCATTGAATTCTGTTGTGACGTTCATGTTATAGCAGCCAGCAGTTACATAACTGCGGCCAACACGGAGGTCAGCTCCCTCGAAGTCCTTGGTGTGTTGGCCACAGAGACCACAGACCGCGATGTTCTTAGGGACGACGACATTCACCTTATGGTGTCCATCCCACGCGATGGTAATTCCTTCTGAAACCTTAAAAAACTACACGAGGCATTTTGAAGTTGTAGCCAATAAATCATGAGCATCTCACATAGAGGCCGTTCAGTTTAGAGATCTCCATGCCTGATTTCTGGAAAGGAAGCACGACTGGCCCGAATGTACGCAGGTCAATCACGTTACTCTCCAACATGTACAGCTAGTGGACAAAGTATTGAAGCAATGCTCTAATACTAAGACTAGAGAACTCACGTCATTGTGGTATGTGATGCTCAGCTTCTGCATGAACGCGCTCTTCCCTTCATTAGCCGACATGAACGAAGCGTGAAGCTCAAACCATCCATGACCTCGTCCAGGTTTGCAGTAGGTGGTCACCATATTGTATTTGCAGTGACCATTCAAGTTGAGAAGCGGCTCGCCAGGAAGGGCATTGAACTGTTTGCAATGAGGATCGCCGGCAAGTTGGCAAACGCTTGTGTCTAGGACAAAAATAGAGAGTTGTTTCATTGGAGACATTACCGCTTGACGAAAACGCACCCATGAAATCACATTTGGAATAGGTACTCGGGGATTTGAAGCTGCACTCGCTGCAAGATTTCGATGGTTCAGAGTCTGGCATGCATCCTGGTTTGAAAGCAGGACACTTGGCCAGTTGACCACAATTTCTTGAGATCCTCAGTTGACCAGCTTTATTCCGATAAGTCCTACGGACACATGTGTACTATCAGGGCAGGACAGTGCTGGTTAGTGTTCATCTTAAACCCACCGTGTCGTCCGGACATTGCTTCCAAACACCTTTGAAGAAACAATCTTTTTCGTCAGTGGCCCCGTGGCAAGTGAGACACACGGGAGCTTTGCCCGCTCCGCAAACGGCTTTGGATGTCGGTGTTGTCGTTCTTGTAACATCACCTTGGGTTTCTGTTGCCCAGTCATCTCTCTCTAAAGAAAGGGAGAGAGAGAATTTGTTTGGTGTGCTAAGATACAAGTAGGAGAGAGATATAATATTGACTGATTATCGTTGAATCGAGATTGATTGCAGCACACTGCATCTTGAGTAGCGGAGCTGGAGCAGGCCATCTGAAATTTCACATAATAATCGATTAAACAAAAGCACAATGAGAGGATATGAATCTTATCAGAGGTTAGAAATCGAAACACTCGCTGAGAATTTCCGATCTACTTCAGTTTGTGGGAGAGTGAAAGGGCCATTTTAGCTTCACGATGAAGAACGATTAATGTTGACCATGAAAGCATAAGCCTTGTCAGAAGTGATTATAATTATAAGTATATGCCTACTTATTACAATGGCTCGTAGATCTAGCAAGCAGCAATCTACAATTAGGCATATACACCTGTACTCACCAACCTACCTGTTCCATTTAAACTCACCGTTTCGAGATATGTTTGGAGACCTAACTTCGTACGACCTCTGCTGTGCGATTTCTATGTCTCAATGTCTATAAGCCCAATGGCTTATAGATGCCAAAGCAAGGTTAAAGAAATGGAAGTAACCAAGGTAACAAGAACAGTTAGTCTTGCTGAAGCAGTTCAGTTCATAATCTGATATATCTATTCCGCAACCTTTATATAACAGGACGTCTAGTCGTGGGGTCTATAGGCAAAGTTAATAATTACTCCCACCTGGAACAGAGATAAACAAAGCAGTGATTTGCGATGCTTCCTTTGTACACATCAAAATTCCAAAACACACTTCTTCATTTTGAATAGCTTTTCGTGTGGCCCATAATTCACAATCTTTGCCAGAAAGGAGATTACAAAAGAATGTTACCAGCTAATGAGTGTGGGGGAAGGGGCAGAGAGGAAGAATGTGAAACTGCAATGTTGCTAATTTACCTTGCATAACTTATGAACCTGGCAACTATTTTTTTATATTAATATATCATTGATAATAATAAGTGCTTTGCCCAGAAAAGCAATCGAAAATGAATTTAATCCCTCTCAAACGGAATGCAACAACATAGATCCAACAGTGTCGTAATTAATTACAGGCTCAGGTGTCACCAAACATTGCTGGAATATTGAGAGAGTAATTTTTAAACCTCTACATGCGGCTGAAAATCTTGGATAAGCTTGGTACATGTATGTATGTGTGTAATGTGTTATTGTTATATAACCTACGCAAAGAAAACTAAAGGTATACGAACGTGGTCCAAATTTGTACGTTAGGGTAAATTAGGTTGAGGGGCACTAAATTGAACTCCGTGGGTATAACGAGGTACCTTAAGGTTCAATATAGTATGTGAGGCTCGAAAGGTTCATGATTGATTCCTTTTAGGAACAGAAACGACACTGTCTGAAAGTAAATATTGGAACCTTTCATTATATACTAAATTAGTATACATGTACAATGAAAGGTTCCATTACAATATGTCAGAATTGTGTTATTAATATTACTAATAACGCAATTCTGACATATTGTAATGATGCAAATTTCAAAACGCACCCAATGGCAATTGGACTCTGTGCTCAAAGGTATAAAACACAAATGAATAGAGAAATTTTAGGCCTGACGTCAGTGACAGCATCAATATTAGACGAGATTAAGACGATTGTCTATGATTTATGTTGGTTTTTGTTTTGTTTGTTTTATTTATTTTATTTTTATATTTTTTGGGGTGTTTTTTGATTTTTGACTATTTCTTTTTTCTTTTTCTTTTTTTCTGTTCATTTCATACCACTTTATGTGTGTACAGTATGAATAAAGATATGTATATAATAGATCGTTTTTGGCTCATCCGCGATTTCCACAAACTTATTTAATGAGATGGGAAAAAATNGTGGTGCCCCTACACAACTTCTCTGAGTGATT
>KB310691.1:176248-205028 GCA_000328365.1 Capitella teleta
AAATAAAAAAAAACCCCACCCCCCCCCCCCCTACAGCCAAATCGAGGAGTCATTTATATAGAATTAGAGGCGTCCTATTGAAAAAAAAAAAAAAAAAAATGAGGCGTCTCAAAACTAAAACTAAGATGAGGCGTCCCCAGGACGCAAGGCTACCTAACAGCCTGCTGCAGAGTCACCGAAGAGTTATTATTATAACTTTTAAAATTCACAATCATAACGCCCGTGGCCTGATCGGGTCTTGAGCCCGGGACTTCGACCTCCACGTTCGGCATAGGATTGCAGTCAGTGAGGTCCAGTGCATATCTACATTATACATAATAGGGTTGAGGCTGAATCACGTGGGATCATCGTTGATAGCTGAGAGAGTCCTGACAGCGCTTAGATTTAAGCCGTGGATTAATTATAATTTATAGAGCATCAATTTGGGGGCAAAGGAACCCAATAATTCCATGCCGTGAAATTGAGGCTGGAATTCTGGGTTCCCCTCAAAAGACTCGAGTAATGCTCTGCTGCGTGCCTTGGGAGACGAGGAAATAATTATTGAGGCAGATGTAGGACTATTTAATAATTCATAAGATAATTTTTAGTTGTCTCATGTTTGAATAGCATTATCTGAGCGCGCAAGAATTGAGCGCGCGAAAATTAAAATCACATCCAATTGTCATCGATGTCTCGTTCTTGACGAGATTTTAGTGTGGACTCGGAAAACCCAATTACTTCCTTAGTATGCTAAATATATAGTAATATATCATTGTATGACGATTAGCTGGTGGAAGAATGGCATAAATAAGCTCCTAACTATGAATGACGAGTAATTAGTAATTACTTTACTCAATATTTATGGATCAAAGTGCAAATCGCGCTATTTTCTCTCACTCTAGAAACGAGAATTTTCATTGGCTAGATAATCATAAGTAGGTCAAGAATTGCTCATTTCATCCAATCAAAAGAGGCTTCACATATTGACCTATTTCGAGATCTACTTCCAAATCACTGCGCGCCCATGCACATGGATCTCTCCATGAATGACAGTTGAAATTTGCCGGGCGATCAGTTTCCTACTTTTATCACCTCGATCGAGGCTGACAGGCCGACTGAAGACACCACGACAGCGCCGATCATGGATCTCATCACGATTTTGGAGAAGACCATTTCTTCTGGTCAGTTCAACTCGTGTTTGCTGTACGCTGCTGACATGATAACGAATTCCTCGGCCCGGCACCTCGGCTGATTATCATTATATTGCTTGCACCGAACTGCCTCTCACCGTGGCCTTCCCACCTTCTACTTTCGTTTTCCAATTGTAAATCATTTATATGAACTGGTGATATTGGAGAAACACCCCCCCCCGTAAGTGAGAGCCACTGTCACTGTAAAGACTAGAAAAAGAAAAAAAAGCTAATCCTATTAGCTTAAGATCCAACCACTAAATCACAAGTGACAGGTCCAAGTATATTAGTAATACTTGGTTATCGGTATCAGCATGAAGTAATTAGAAAACCAGCCAGCCTACCAGGTATTGAAGCTAACCAAGTCAAGATCTACAGTAGTCTACTAGGCAGTATATAGCCTAGCTCCCCAAGGGTAGCGGAGCAGTTCCCACACACCGCTACCGCGTATCGCCATTGACTCCCATAGCGACAGTGAATTGTGAATTTTTGTGAAGCTGTAGAATTCTTTGTGATCCAAAATCACTATTTATACTAGCTGGTGAAAATCTTTGAATACTTCAGTCCATAAAAAGTCAACTTTTGTACACGTTGCTACCTGTTGAACGATGTTGCAAAGATTTTTAACAATAATTAAAATATTTGAGAATCAACAACATCACGCCATGTTGTGAACGGAAATGACCCAGAATGCATCTGGCGCACGAGACCGGAATGTCAACATAAGCACGTGCGCTTTTTGTTTACAAAATGTGACAGCTCTTATCTGGAGTCAGTCTGTACAATTGAATGATCGTATATTGAGGGAAATGTTTGCTGCTCCATTACCTTCCACGTGTTGAGGTGCGAGCAAAAAAATAATAAAGTTCGAGCTAGTACTCGTAAATGGGATCGGTGACAGCTGTCAGAACATATCTCGCGAGACTTGAAGATCATGCGTGATCTCGCGATATTTCCACGCGAGAACAACAATGGTGGAGAAGTTGTTTGTTCAAACTTCCACGATCTTCGTATTTATATTAATTACTATTCATTTTCTCGTGTAACAGCTGAAGTGGTGGTTATTTTTCGATTTCTAAATACATTTAGCTGCTAAAAATACATTCTTACATTGTCGGAGGATTCGGCGTGATATAAATGATATTGCTCTAAAATATAGTCACCGTTACATAGACCTGTTCATGCAGTAGCGTTGTGTGTGCACTACGCTACGGCTTGGGGAGCTATATATAGCCGTGCAGGCTTATTGAGTTATTCAGTCTGTTATTAGTGTTAAACTGCCAAACTTTGAAACTACAAACCAGTACTACCAGATATTAGATAAGGATGAAATTTTGTCTGTTTCACGTACCGAGCAGGCAGGCCTTTCCGCAGGATGGTTTTAAGGCATCGCTGGAACCTCCGAACCCAATACAGGGGAAAGTCAACTTTATATTATGGTATTATTATAGTCACATAATAGTATTATGGTATTGAATTAAGGTAAAGTTTATTAAGGGTTCCAAGTACATGTACCACCTATATTATAGTATATATATACAGAGTGGGCCAAAAGTAGTCTTGTATACTCCCATGTTAAAAACAAAATTTGGAGTTGGCTAAAATGTTTCCATTATTACAAAAAATAAATACAGGATTAGCTGATATGGATTGACTGGGTTGTTATTGAATATAGAAATTGAATAAAACGTTAATTTTGAACGAGGGAGGAACATTAATTAAAGTGCGAGTGGCAAGCGATCGTGCAGAGCTTCTGTGTGCGCGTAATCAAGTGGGCCCCTGAACCAGCATTGTGGAATGTCATCTGTTGCGTGGCGCTGCAGTACAAATTATCTGCTTTGTTTTGATTTTAGTAGATAAATATTAGTGCCACAATATCAACAGCCAGCAGCACTCACAAACAATAGAATAGTTCGTTCATCCTCTAAAAGTAAATTAAGAAGAATACTATTCAATGCACAAAGATAATTGATAATGCGTACGATTTAAACAACTGGCAACAAAAAATATTTTGCGCTCATTTTCTGCGTTTGCTGCCCAGCATTGTACTTTTCCGCGAAAAGCGTTGCTTTTATAGAGTATTTTACTTTGCATGTGTTTTGTCTTTTTTATTGTTGTTATTGAGTATGTTGTTACATTACGCGATATGCTACGTGCCAGAATAACGATAGAAGAGCGATTTTGAATTGTAACAACATATTTTCGAACAAAAAGTGTTGAGAAAGTCAAAGCTGCTTAACAACAATAGTTTACATTAATTAGCAACACCTTTACCATCCCCACAGTCAATTTACAATGTACAATGGATTCCCATTATTATACACTGTAAGGCCTACTCGATAATGAGAGTGATGCCTTATACACAAAAATACCACATGCCCTGGAAATGTAATGTTCAATCAATAAATGTATGCGCTGATTGATCATTCATAATTGAAGTAATTTTATTAATTATTAATTTAATGATCACTAGTAATTCTCCACCATACCTCTTTCGACGTCTTGCAACCAGGGAAAATTGTCGACTCAGTTCTTGTTCAGTTGTTTGAATTTCTGCTGCTTCACTTTGGAGTGATATGAAAGCAGTCCGCTGATTGGTTGAGGCTGCTTCGTACGGCGTTCGTGATTGGCAGCTTTGGGTATGACGCATTGCTTTCGAGCACAAATATGTCTCAAAGCTTGGAAGCGCCTTTCATGCTCTTTTAACAAACAACTTAAACAGAAATTCTAAGAACCGCGGGAAAAAATATTGAACCGCGGCAGAAATTAGGCGTGGCTGCACCACGATGTTCGCAGTTAAGGCACCACGGTGCCATAATGCCCTGGGGAAGGGCCTGCTGAGGTAGTCTTCTCATTTCCAGTTGACAATGGACACTTATTGATTAATGGAATGTCAAATAACTGTTCTCCGCAAATCAGTTTGATTGGTAATAGAAGCACATAACGCTCTGGCCGCATATAATTACAATATTTCAACCCTCAAATCAACTCATATGAGAGCAGTGTGAGATTCCCAGATTATTTTTCTAATTTCTTCCTTAAATTGACCTGAACTTGGAGTTGCCCTTTGTCTGATGATAACTTCCTTCAAAACATTTTTGATAAATTGATTCTTTGTTTTTTCAGATAAGAATGAATTGGAGACCGCTCAGTGTTATTTGGAACGTGAAGCTTCACAGAATTTGATCGGTTTCATAAAGTGTTTATCTGAGATCCTGAAGCATGGGGGCAACAGTCCAGTGGCACGCATGCAGGCTGGCATTCAGCTCAAAAATGCCCTTTTCTCAAAAGACCGTGACGTTCGTTGTGAGCACCACAAACGATGGCTGTCGTTTCCAGTGGACGATCGTGCAGCCATCAAACAGAACGTACGTACCACTCTCTGTTGAACCCATATTTCATTGACGTTGGGTTCTGTTCAGGTGCTTGAAACGCTTGGTACTGAAACATCGAGGCCTAGTATCGCAGCTCAATGCGTCGCCTCTGTGGCTTGCGCTGAGCTTCCCCAGCAGCAATGGCCGGACCTCATGAAGGTTCTCACTCAGAATGTGGCAAACGCAAACAGCACAGAAATGATGAGGGAGTCGTCACTTGAGGCCATCGGTTATATTTGCCAAGATATCGTGAGTTAGAAGGGTTTTTATCAAGGGTGTATTCTTAATGAGGATTTCTTCTTGTTAGGCGGATCCTGATGTTCTGCAGACAGAATCCAACGACATCCTCACAGCCATTGTGCATGGTATGAAGAAAGAAGAACCCAGGTTTGCTTTTCAGGACTTGATCCCATAGACGTTTCATGCTAACTATTGTTTTCACAGCAATAACGTGCGCTTGGCTGCCACCAGAGCCATGCTGAACTCCTTGGAGTTTACACGTGCTAATTTTGAGATTGAAACAGAGAGACACTTCATTATGCAGGTTGTCTGTGAGGCTACACAATCTTCCAACACTGCAGTCCGAGTTTCAGCCCTGCAATGCCTTGTGAAGATAATGTCGTTGTATTACCAGTACATGGAGTTCTATATGGGCCCAGCTCTGTTTGCGGTCTGTCCTGCTACTGCTTGCGTGTCCTCGGAATTTGATTCTTCTTCATCTTTTGTGCAGATTGCAATGGAGGCGATGAAGAGTGACATTGATGAAGTTGCGCTTCAGGGAATTGAGTTTTGGTCGACTGTTTGTGATGAGGAGGTGGACTTGCAGATTGAGGCGTCTGAGGTGGATAAATTGATGAATGATGGTGTGAGGGTGTTTATTTGCTTGTTGACAGGCGGAGGAGCAGTGCAGGCCTCCTGAACGCACCAGCAAGTTCTACGTGAAGGGCGCACTGAGCTATCTGGTCCCAGTGCTCAGCCACTGTTTGGCGAAACAAGAGGATTTCGATGACGACGACGAATGGAACCCCTGTAAAGCGGCAGGCGTTTGTCTGATGCTGATGGCAACATGCTGTGAAGAGGACATCCTGCCGCACATTATCCCCTTCATCAAGGACAACATTTCCAGTCCTGATTGGCGCTACAGGGACGCTGCTGTCATGGCCTTTGGTTGGGAACTCACTCTTGATGCACCTTTTTAGACATTGATGATTTTAATGCTCACAGGTTCTGTGCTAGAGGGCCCCTCACCCAAAAGCCTCCAACCGATCGTAGAACAAGCAATGCCCATGTTGATAGAGCTCCTCGGCGACAAGAGTGTCGTGGTGAGGGACACCACTGCTTGGACCGTCTCCCGCGTCTGTGAAATGCTCCCTGAAGCAGTCATCAACGACCAATATCTGATGCCCCTGCTGCACGCGCTGGTGGATGGTTTGACTGCTGAACCGAGAGTAGCGTCCAATGTCTGCTGGGCCTTCACCAGTCTGGCCGAGGCAGCCTACGACTCAGCAGATGTTGCCGATGACGACACTGAACCCAACACATACTGTTTGTCTCCGTATTTTGAACCAATCATTCAGAAGCTTCTTGAAACCACCGACAGGTCAGAGAGTGCAAATTTTGTTATCTGATTTGATTAGTTATTTCTTCAGACCTATTATTCTATTTATTCTATTATTATTTTTATTTTATTTCTTCAGACCTATTATTATTCTATTTATTCTATTATTTTTATTATTTTATTTCTTCAGACCTGATGGCAATCAGCATAACCTGCGAGCGGCCGCTTACGAAGCGCTCATGGAAATGGTGAAGAACACGCCCAAGGATTGTTATGTCACTGTGCAGAAGACAACCATGGTCATCTTGGACCGGCTGCAACTGGTCATTCAAATGGAGGTTGGTCATTGTCATTGAGTTCTTTCATCGTATAATTTTCTTTCCTCTCTCGCAGTCCCAGATTGAGTCGACATCTGACCGAGTGCAGTACAACGACCTGCAGTCTCATCTGTGTGCCACCCTGCAGGTGAGAATGACCGATCAAAGATGACCGCTGCTTTATTTTGTTCTTTTAATACAGAACGTGCTGAGAAAAATGACCGCTGAAGATGCCTTGCAGATATCTGACCGCGTCATGTTTGCTCTTGTTTCCCTGCTCAGCGGCTGTGGGAAGATCGGGGGAGTGCAGGAAGACGCTCTCCTGGCAGTGTCAACGCTGGTCGAAGGTGCACTGCAAGGGTCTGCAGTGGTTTATAATCAGATTACTTTTAATTCTAGTGCTGGGTGAACACTTTGGCAAATACATGGATCAGTTTGAAGATTATCTGTTGATGGGTTTGAAGAATTCTGCCGAGTATCAGGTCAGTAATCGTTGATGCCAGTGACTGATTTGATTATTACGGTTTGTGTTTGGTAGGTCTGCCTGGCTGCTGTTGGATTAATGGGAGATTTGTGTCGAGCCCTGACTGTGAAGGTGTTGCCGTTCTGTGACAAGGTCATGATGGTGTTGTTGGAAAACCTAGGAGTAAGTAGGCGTCCATTGTCTCAGATTTGGATGCTTATTTTTTTATGGTTGTAGGATAACAATGTTCATAGGAACGTGAAGCCACCAATCCTGTCAGTGTTTGGCGACATTGCTCTCGCCATTGGACCAGAGTTCAGACGGTACATGGAGGTTGTTCTGAACACCCTGAAGCAGGCCTCAGAAGCGCAAGTGGACACAGTGAGTTACTGGCGACACTCTTTTGAGAATGAAGTCTGACGTGTTATTTATGCCAGACTGATTATGATATGGTGGATTATCTGAATGAGCTGCGAGAGGGTTGCTTAGAAGCGTACACTGGAATCGTTCAGGGATTGAAAGGGGAACACGAAGGATCTGTGAACCGTGAGTGTTTTGCGAGTGGTTGAGGGTATGTAGTTTTGAATGTGGTGTTTTCCAGCTGATGTTCAGTTAGTGCAACCCCATGTCCTTGGCATTGTTAGTTTTGTCCAGACGATCAGTGAAGATGTGGAGAGAAGTGATTCAGTTGTAGCAGCCTGCTGTGGTCTGCTGGGGTGCGTACTGTTGTTGGATCGTGCTGCATGATTTGATCTTGGTTCATTGACAGGGATCTGTGTAGCGTCTTTGGCGTGCACATGCTGCCGCTAGTGGAGAAGGAAGAGATCAAAAACCTCTTGAATCAAGGTCGCAAGTCGAAGACAAATAAAACTAAAACGCTTTCAACGTGGGCCATACGTGAAATCCGCAAACTGAAGACTCCGGTGTCATGGTAAGAACTATTCTCAATTAGCTCGTTTGTCATTTCTGAAAACAAAAAAACTTGGTTATTTCAGATGACCTAAAGTGTTTATTTTGCAAGCACTTTTTTTTTTTTCATTAATTTCATGTGTGATAGTGAATGAGTGAGTGACTGAATGTTTGTTTGTTTCAGAGCGTGACTGAGTGAACCAGAGCGAATGAGCCTCATACATCACTCACCCCCCCTCCTCCTCTTCCTCCTCCTATTTCACATCTTTTTCAATCTCTTTCATTTGGCTGTGAAACCTCTCATATCTCGCAGACCAAGTACAAACCTGCCCCAAAGTGCTTATGAATCTTCTCCTTTTTTGAGTTTTCTGTTTCTTCAAACATATTTTTTTACCTCCTTTTGATCAAGATTCAGAAACTGTCCTCTTTCCCAGCTCCTTCTTCCAACGATTGTACCCAGCATGTTTCTCGATTCATAATGGACTTATGATTTTGTACCATATTGACATTCTATCAAATAAATTGTTACTTCTCAGAATCCTATCTTTTTCATTTTTTCCATGAATTTTGCTTAATTTTTCTCGGTGTTTCGTATTGAAGAATAGCTGCTTTGTCATGCATGTACGTTATCTATGAAATTGTTTTATGGGAGGAATTCTGGTGTGGATTTTTGAATGGAAGCTGATTTTATATCTTTGATTATTATAGTGAAAATCAAATCGAGCGCACACTACTACTTGTACATGTTGTAGATTCAACTATGTTCCATGTACAAAGCAATTGATCATTCAAAATAGTGCTAGTCGCTGCTAATATTAAGCAATAGTTAACAACTGCATACATATTCAGTTTGGTATACTGTATGTCCTAATACATAAACATGTAGTTTTTTTCTTGGAATTATTTGACTAGAAGATGAAATGGGAGTAAGTATGATAAGAGACGGCTCAATATGAAAATTTATATATTATTAATTCAGTGATGTGATTGGTCTGAATGTGCCTCAATGCCCTATTTGCATCCACTGTCACGAATAATCCGGATCTCCTTTGCGGTAATACCCATTTCTTGGCATGAGATGCGAATAAGAGACTCCGGTTTGGCTGGCTTGATTAATCCCTTGATCATTCTGCATGATCAAGGTTAAAATCTGGAGAAAACATTTACATCGCGATTTTTGGAAACAGGTAACTGTCCCTCATTCTTCATGCCTGTTAATTCTTTGTGGCATAAAGCGAAAAATAAATTTCAAAGGCGGCAGAATATCAAGCAAGATCGACGAGCCATTGAACACAATCTAGAGAATTTGAAGAAAATTAGACAGTGCCTGTGTGAGGATTTTGGGAGAACGCTGGATTACCCAAGGATCATTGTGTAACGGGTGACAGTGAATTTGGCCCAAACTAACTTCGGCTCATCGACTTCGGCCCATCCGATTTCGGCCCAAATTGATTTCGGCCCCGATTCGGCCCATCCGATTTCGGCCCATATTGACTTCGGCCCATTCTCCGATAAATTGTTTTTCGTTTTTTCTCTTTTATTCACCATTTTTCTTTCTCCATATCATTTATATCATTTTTTTTTTTTTTTTTTTTTTTTTCCAAGGAGCAATAATCAACAATGTGAATTAGACCGCATATCTCCTCGAAGTCATACCAGCAAGAGCACCTCAGCTTTTCAATTTCAGTTTCATGTGCGGCATTATCGCCCGATCTCCCCTGTTTACTGGTATTGAATAATTTTAAAGATAGTAATACTACTTATAATGCATGTTAAGCCGTTCATGGATAGCACATCGAAGCATCCTGAAGCTGTACATGCAAGCCCTCACAGTAGCGTACGTTCATCATGAGAGCGCACCTACACGCGAAAGTATAGCATGCAGCATTGATTTCACACCTATTAAGTGTGATAAAGTTTGCCTGCATTCCTTTGGATATTACGTAATCAAAGAAACAGCAGCTCTCTGTTGATTATTATATGTTTATTTATCGAAATACATACACGGGCGTAATCCATGCATTTCATTGAGGGGAAAAAAAAAAAAAAAGAATAGAACGAACAAAAGAATAATAAATTCAACAAGTAGAATAAAATAAAAAGAAGAATATGTTAATTACAACAAAGTTCTTCGAGAAACGTGGTAAATTCACAAGTTGTCCAACCGTTATTAATTAATCCGTTGCTATCTCGCAAACGGATTAAATCTCTGATGACGCCACCAAGACTTTGCATGGCGTCATCTACAAAAAATAATTGCCGCGTTCTTGCGGTAAAATTATACTCGGGGATCCGAAACTTTGGTATCCCGAGCTTTGAACATAAACAAGAAACATTGAGACTAAAAACAGATAGGCTTCCTGATAAAACAGAGGAAAGACAGAAACGAGTAAATATATTAACGCTTTTAACAATGCCATGTAAAAACTTAGCAAATCGGTTCAAAATTTGATTAATGAAAGGAACATCTTGACAGATAATATGAATGAGATCGCAATGCGTCCGTCTTGGAAGATTAAAAAGGCGGCGTTAACACTTTCGCCAACATAAATGTATCTTCTCGATATTTGAGCTATTTAAATGCCACAAGATTTTTTGTTTATTCTTATACCCAGCAGAAAGTACGCGTTAAATGGTGCGACCATACATCAGAACCATTTGAAGTCACTAACGGAGTCAAGCACATACTCCTAAGTTTTTACAGGGCATTTTTAAAAGCGTTAATATATTTACCCGTTCCTGTTAATTAAAGGCTTGTAGGCCATAGACATCCTTATGATGTCGATGTTGTAGGCGCCCCGCAGAATCGAAACTGCATGCATCCCCTCCCACCTCCTCCGCCTTAGCTGCTCGCTCGCATGCACAGCGAACAGAGCGCGCGATATCTGCTTCAGCAAATAAAATAATTATATCTATCTACACGTGGTGATGCAACGATCTCATTGAGTCCCCAGCCCTGTCTTCTCCTAGCACGCATTCCCCCATTTCCCTCTACTAGTATCCACATACAGCATCAGCTCCAAAATCATTCAACCAAAATAATGCTCCGCTCGCTGAAACTAGTGATGAACTATCAGTTCATCACTAGTTTCGCGCGCCTTCACTCTGAATGGTTACTACTAATCGGTTGGGATGCATCAGTAGCCTTTATAGAAAGTTGCTTCTGAAACTTGTGTCAAAAATGTTGACATATTAAATCCTAGTACATGCACACTTGTAAGTTTACTACAAATCCATAATAGGCGGAAGATTTTCAACAATAATCCCGTTGCCAAGCGATATTTGTTTCTTGCCGTTGATTATGTTACGACTGTAATTCCTCAGATCCATTAGTGCATGGGCATGAAATATCACCAAGAGTTGATGGCAAAAACGTGGCAGCTTTGGCTATCATGGGGGGATGAGGTACATCTATGCAAATACTAGTACATATGTAGTATTTTACCAGTGACAGTGCATGAACTGGTACATGTGCTTATCCTCTTGTAAAGTTAATATAAAGTACTAACATATCCTGCACTGTTCTATAATATAAAATTATCTTTACCCTTAACATGAATGACCTGAGTGCTAATATGCATCCTGCAATAATCCAATAAAATCTGAAAAACACAGTAGTACAACCAGTACAAGTAGTGACCATAGTAGAAGCCATTGCTGTCATAAAATAGATTATTTATTTGCAGAAAAATACAATCTTGCTCTAAAAAAGTAACAATAAAAAAAAATAAAAAATTCAGCATTCAAAATTGTTTATCTTTCCCTGCAATTGATAACAAAAAATTAATACTTGTTTAATAAATTGATAACAACCAACCATTCTCTTCAACAATTTTTCCATGCCAAGTTTTCTCCAGTTTCTTCAAGAAATTATCGAACACATGCATGTATCTTCCTAAACTGGTCTGGCGATAATCTAGCGATAGGAAATGAATATAACAATTGAATTTCCACAAAAATTAATGTTAACCTTTCACACGACGCTTGGAGGAATTATCGGAGTCATCGTTTGTGGCTAGCTCATCACACAACTGGCTGTAAATATCGATTGATTTATTAACAGAATGATAGATTGATTAACATACCTGATGGTCGGGACAGTGAATGGATCAAATTCTTCTGCTTTTTCATGATCAATTGGAACACAAACGCGACCTGTAAAAATAATCATTTTCAAATTTTAAATTCAGTATTTTGAACAAGGTCCAAACAGAGCAACACGTTCGCAAATTCCATCTGGATTGTTGATGTGTTCATTGGTTTTGAGATTAGAGACCAGTACATGTAAAGACAACCATGGCGCAAAATTCCAAACCCTGCGACGAGACAAAATACACTTTGAACATACAGTAAAACCTTGATGTGTCGAACACCCGTCCTTCGAATGTCTGCCTGTGTCGAAGTTTTTTCGAAGTCCCGACGATTCTCCTATACTTTACCATTAGCATTAACATCCGTCCCTCGAACGTCTCATTCTCGAATTTATCCCGTGTTGAAGTGTTTTCTGTGTCCCCGAGTCATATTTTCGATCTATAGCTCGAAGTCGAAAAATTCTATAAACATATTTCTCAGTTTGATTACTTCAAAGAGAGTTATAGGCCCAGTTGCTTACAATTAAAACATCAAAACATCCCCGCCCCACAAAGCAGTCGGCAGCCTTTATCTCTCCTCTGTTTAAGCTGCGACCAAAGCGAGGCTGCCTCCAAAGATCAACGGACCGTGGATCTCAACTAAGGCATTAAATTGTTGTTAGTGTGCTTGTGATGATCTTTAATGAATTGCCGACCAAAGACAGCTCACATTCAAAGCTAGAGTTAATTAAAGAAATCCAGCCTTAGATCTGTTATGAACTTTCTGGCAGCTTTAATATCTAAGCACGCAACAATATGAAACAAAGATGTTTGTTTAGAGTGTTTTTGCGAGAAACAGAAAAAATCTAGTGACCAACAGTCTTCAGCATCATTAGTTCATCAGCATCGCTATGGCTACAAAACGCAAGCTAGACGTGAAGACACTTGAGACCTTTAGAGCTACATAAACAACCTTCTGTGAAATTCTTTTTTCCCCAAGACTTCCAAGATAATTTCATCTTTTGGCATTACTTTTTTATTAATATAAATTTGTTAATTACTGCTTCAATCACAAAATCATAGCCTCTCATGGTTTATAAGTGCATAACGCATATTGTCAATCAAAACGTCAGAACACATTTGAAATCATAACGGTCATATCATAACGACTTCGATCCCTTTGTCGAAGTATCCCTAAGTCGAAGTAATTGAGCTAACCCCACGAACTTCGACACATCGAGGTTTTACTGTATCCATTTACAACAGGGGAACTGAGTAACCCAATCAGCTTGGCCGCCTGACTGTGCGTCAGTGGGTTTGAATAAGTTTGCATACCAAATGATGCCCATGTGATGTCATCAGGTTGCAATACTTCAAATCTCCAGAAGAAATGGTCATTGATATAAAGTGTCGCTTTCCTTTGAAATTGAATGAATCTTCTCTTTACCTGTTTTAGGGTGAACGCAGAAAGGACTTTTGAGCAAATGATTCACTCCTTTCGACACGTTCACATCCAGACGAGGGTAGCAATACTGCAACATCAACTCATCTGGCAAGTTGCTCAGTTTCTTATGCGTAAACTGAAAAAAAAAATTAAAAAATCTGAAAATGAATGCATGAAAAGAAGGATGCTCACATCAGCTTTTTCCTTGATGTACTCTTTGAAGACGTTCCAGAATGTGTAAGAAGTCTTGGGGTGATTCTTCTCGTAAACGTTCATGATTCCATCACGGAAATGTGAGATAAAAGTTAAGGCAGATAACTTTTGACGAATCAATTAAATAATTTAATTAAAATAACCTAATCAGACCCAAAAAAAGGATATTTTCATCTGGAACAAATGACAGAATTTTTTGGATTTGTTCATCAGTTCCAGCAAAATCTTGTTTCTCAATGGCGTAAGATTTGAACGATTTACCACCAATGATATCAAGGGCTGCCCTGTAATGAAGGATATGTTGACTAGTGAATTGTTCCCGTCCTAAATCAAACTCACGTTATGGATGGATGAATGTTGCCGGTGTACAAATTTACTTTCTTGGCTTGGTTTTCACCTCCCTGAAGAGAGATTAGGAGAGAGAACTCAAGCAGATGTTCAACCATCGACAGCGTACCTTCACAACACTGAGGTATTCTGCGACGGCTGATCGTGCCGTCTGCGACATCTTACGGGCAACTTCATCACACACCCAGCAATGCACGCCACGACGCCCCGAATAAACCCACAAAATGTGCTCGAAGCCAAAATCGTCTGAAATTAAACAGCTGTTCACTCCAAATAGAAATTGTCTCATACAAACACAAACCACATAAAGAGCGATGAATAACTTTGATTGCGATAGTCATCAAGGGCCAGCATTTGGAGCAGATATCTGCTCCACTGAAAATGAAGTTCTTAACAACTGATAACAAACACATAAAGAAATCTCACGAGCAACAGAATCGAACATCATCGTAATCTGTCATGTCAATATCAAAAACAAGCTCCTTCTCCATCGCTCGGAAATCGGCCGCTTTTACAGCCTTCTGGTCTCGTGGCTGTATGAAAGAAAATTCATGACCTGATTTAGAATTTTCACATAATAAAATGCCTCTTAGTCTTACCCTGTGTGAGAATACTGCCCCAATATCAATTTTGTAGGGACACCGCTTCTGAATTTCTTTCTCGAGTTCCTGTTTGTCAGAGAACGACTGGTAGCGAAGATAAACATCGTCTTTGAGGGTGAAGGAGAACTCCCGATGACTGAAGTAATTCTTTGGAACTGAAAATTTTAATCCAAGATCAGTTTCCCATGCAGGATGTAAGTTAATTTTGAAAATTTAAGACACTGAAGCGACAAGAGTGACACTGCTCCGCTCCAGTGTAAATGATAGAGGTAAGTCTTGGTAAGAGCTCACAAACTGACTAAGAGCTCAGAAAAGACTTCTTAAAAATTAAATTTGACTAATCAGACTATCAGTGACCAATTAACTAACTTGACTGAGTCTAAGGTAAAATTTAATCACAACTCACGAGGTTCACTTGATAATCACAATAACTTCTAGGCCTACTTGCCATAACTGCAAAACCTGAAAACTGGCGTAACAGTTTTGAGTTCACTCTCAGTCTCACTCTTGACTCTCACTCTGTGAGTGTGACTCTAAAACAGTTCTGAGTTCAGTGCTTCACCGTTCAACTTCACCTGATTCATGAATGATTAGAAGTAAATATAACTCACCACCTCCATAATTCAACCATTTGAAATATGCACCATAAGGAAAGAACCGTTTATAATACATGGGTAAGAAATCCGGTAACGAAGCCGGGTCGTAAGAGGACTTTTTGTCGCACATCTTTATTCAGATTTCACTTGTCAACAAGGAACGTCAGAGCTGTCAAATTTTGGCGGGTTTTTTACGACGATAAAGTCAGACTTTCTTATTCGATTTTACATTTAACCTGATTTGATTTCATTGTTTTGATCCATTGTTTTGATTTCATTGTTTTGATTTTTAAAAGTGTTATCTATAATTATATTATAATAAGTTTGCTTTTATTTGCATTTATTCTTCATTGAAACGACACCATCTAAACGATTTACGACATTTTTATATGATGAGTTAAGGCGAAGCTATATTAAAGGCGAGCGTGCGTATGCGAGAGTTGTTTCCATTTGGGATTACATGGTGACTATAGTAAACATTAGGCTAAATGCCGTCTGAATATTCTCATCAATGATGTAGAGTAATACAGATGGAGCATCGAATAAGAATTCAGCTCTGAAAATATGCTCGCTGAGATTGGCCTCTGACAGTAGTCTCAGGTCAGGTCTGGTCAAGTCAAAAGATATCAGTCCTTTTATATCAGGACTCTGTAAAAATAATAACGGGATTGTCCTCGGAGCAAGAGATTAAATAATAAGTTAATAAATAGATAACGAAAATTAAGATATATGTAAATCATAAGGAGATAACGAACATAAAATAAACATAACGATAAACGGAGCAACAAAGGTAAATAATGGAACAAAACAAAATAAATAAATAAATAAATAAATAAATAAATAAATAAATAAATAAATAAATAAATAAATGAATAAATGAATAAATAAATAAATAAATAAATAAATAAATAAATAAATAAATAAATAAATAAATAAATTGCACTGACACTTAAAGCCCAAAGATTGAAGCCCAAATGTGAAAAAAAAAACCAAAAACAAAAAAAAAACAAGGAACGTAATATCTCTTGGTTCCCAATTCGTCTTTCTACACTCTTTCTCTCTCATGCTTCTCTCTTTCCCTCCATATCGCACCTACACTTCTCAAAATTAATCAGTCCATCTCTGACAACACTTCAAATCCTAGGACTCCGTTCATTGGATCTTCCTGCCCCTTCTCCATCTTCCACACTCTGTTCCATTCAATCCTGTGCCTTTCGTACAGTGGGCATTCAAATAGAACATGCTTCTCCGTCTCCTCTTCGCCGCACACACACTTCCTACCCTCTTCATCGTATCTCCACGCCACATTTGCATTTGCCCTCACCAGCAGACTATCTCCTCTGACCATCATGCGCACTCTGGTCCCATCTCCACCATCAGCGTACCTCTCCATTCTCAGATCTTTCCTCTCTTCTGCATATCTTCTTGTCCTCTCTGTACCTTTCAACTTTCCTCTCCACTTCTCCAACTCTCTATGCTTAACCTTCCTCTCCACTTTTTCTTTCGTCATTTCATCTACCCATTCATCCGGAATTCTGGCCAAGCGTTTTCCTTCTGCAGACAGCCTTCTATATTTTAACATATATCAGACCCCATCGAGGTTGTAATCCATGGCTATATGATTGACCGCCCTCCACCAGTCCGACTTCAGCCCCATCTCGAGTAAAACTCCTCTTCCCACCTCCGCCACCATGCTTCCTCCTACGTAGATCTTTCTAACGTATCCCATCTTTGCTTTTGCCTCCCTCTCACTGAATGTGCTCCATCCACTCTCTGCCTGAATGCATGCATTCCTCACACTTGGATGAGCCTTCCACAACCATCTTCCGAATGCTGTCTGCTCCTTTTCTAGTCAATTCCTTTGGGAAGTTCCGGTGCGTTATGGATCTTGCTTAATGGTGATCATAACGTTCTCCGTTGTAAGGCAGCCAACATGAATTACTTGTAATTCTCTGTAGAATGCATTACATTTCACAAAAAGAGTACTTATCAAAAGGATATTTTTTTCTTTTTAAAGAAGAACGTATTATTTTAATTTTAAGATGATCACATCAGTGTTTTTCTGTATTTTGCTTGAGAGAAAGAGAAACAGAGAGAGATCGTTTGGCGAATGAGAGCTATTTGATGATGGGATCAGATAAAATTATGAATTGAGAAAAACAAGTTGAAGACAGTAGGACAAAAATTAATTAAAGAAGAAAAAAATAATAATGGAATGATCAACAGAACCAGATGCCGGGAGTGTTCGATGGAAAAGTGTGTTATGATATCACCATCAGAACACACTTTTTACACGCGCAATACAGTAACGCGTAAACCAATCAGAAATGAGGGATTGGTAGTCTACCGTAAACCTGCTCAAACTCTGTAAAAGTACAGTGCCACTTCCTTTTTCTTGCTACTTTCGGCAGTCTCAGCGCCGTTGACACACACTGGCCAATAGGAATAGTCCATCTATAGAGTCCATATCATTGATTCTCATTATACATCAGATTATGATCTGAGATCGCCGCTGACAAATAGGCTAAGTAAACATCATTATAGGATACTAGCATTAAAGTGCCGTTAAACACCATCTATTCATTCACCCTGGAGTATGGTTCCGCCGTGCCGAGGCCAAGTTCCGTCTCTCCGACATAAAAAACGGTGTGACGATGGCGGACCACACGCTGAGCGCCATGTTGGAGGAGACTGCCGAACTTATCCAGGCCTGGCTCACGGAGCAACCCGAACAGCTGGAGTATGAAGACCTCAAGGCGTACATCCTGAAGCGCTCCTCACTGTCGGAGGGCGACAGGGAGCAGCGCGTCCTGAGCCTGGCTCAACAGCCTCTCGGCTATAACACCGCCCGCGATCACTGGGAGGAGATCCAGTCCCTCCTCATCCTCCCCGCAGGCAAGAGTGGCCCACCAAAGACTGTCAGCCTGGAACGCGAAGTCTTCCTGCAGAGTCTCCCCGACGCAGTGCGCCAAAGTCTCCCCGACACGCACACAATGGAGACAAGGGACCTCATTGCTCTGGCCGACAAGCTCCTCGACGCCCACAAGGCGACACTGCGCCGCGCTTCTACCTTCGAGGTATCGCCACAGGTAGGCGACATCTGCGCGACCCCAGCAGCCAAGAAGAGGAGCGCACTCAGCACAGATCCAGAGGCACCAACCCTGTGTTTCTACCACTCCCGCTACGGCGACGAAGCCAAGAAATGCCGCCCACACTGCCCAAGGTGGTCAAAAAACGGGCGAGTGGGTTGCCAGTAATGGCGACCCCCGACACTCGCGTCCAGGTAGCCTCCCTCGCCCCTATTGTCTCGTCAGGTTTCACCTTCCGGGACGAGCTATCTGGACGCAGCTTTTTGGTTGACACTGGCGCCTTCGTCTCCGTGTTCCCAGCCGACGCCAACGACCGATCTACGGACAAGGCCATGGGCCAGGCGATCACCCTCACTGCTGCCAATGGGACGCCCATTCGCAGCTACGGGACACGAGAACTACAGCTACGCTTCAGCGGTCACGTGTATTGCTGGAGTTTTATCATCGCCGACATCAACAGACCCCTCCTTGGTGCCGACTTCCTCAGCACTAACGACCTCCTCGTCGACGTCGCCAATCGCCGACTCTTAGATGCCATGTCTTTCAGACCCCTAGCCGTCGTCACATCTCCCAGCCCAGAAAAAACTGAGATTTGCATCGCGACACCCCACCCCCGCCTGGCGCCGATCCTCCAAGAGTTCGCTGAGGTTTTTAAACCCGAACTACAGCAGACGCCCGGGCGTGCAGCAAAACACGGCATCTACTACCACATAAAAACCAACGGTCGTCCAGTGCCCCAGAAGTTCCGCCGCCTCACACCAGAAAGACTGGCGATTGCTAAGAGGTACTTTGTCGACATGGTTCGCATGGGCATTTGCAAGAGGGAAGCCAGTCCGTGGGCCGCCCCGCTCCACATGACGCCGAAAGCAGACGGCTCCTTCCGTCCATGCGGGGACTACAGCCTGCTCAACATGCAGACGGAACCTGACCACTACCCCACCCCAAACATCGCCGACCTGACCAGCATCCTTCACGGCTTCACGAATCTTCTCGAGAATCGGCCTGCTGAAGGGATATTTTCAAATCCCAGTCAGTCCCGAAGACGTGCTGAAAACTGCGATTGTCACTCCGTTCGGGAGCTTCGTATTTTACTACACTCCGTTCGGGTTGCGCAACGCTGGCGCCACCTTTCAATGCACTATGGACCTCATCTTTAGCGATCTTCCCTTCATGGCCGTTTATGTTGACGATCTGCTGATTTTCAGCAGGAACCCCGACGACCATCAAGAGCATCTTCGGCAAGTGCTCACTCTGATGGCAAAGAACGGTCTCGTCACCCGCGTCGACAAGTGTGTTTTCGGTGCCCTTCAAGTCGACTTCCTTGGACATCACGTGAGCGCCGACGGCATCCGTCCGCTGCCAGAGAAGGTGGCCACCGTTAGAGACTTCCCCCGGCCATCATCGGTGAAGCAGGTCCAAGAATACACCGGAATGCTCAACTACTACCACCAATTCATTCAAAAGGCAGCTGAGATAATCGCCTCGCTCTACAAACTCACGCCACGCAAGAAAGCCGACTTCGAATGGAGGAAGGAGCATGAGGCCGCGTTCACAAGCAGCAAAACCGCGCTTGCCGACGCCGCGCTGCTCGCCCACCCTGACCCTCAGCGCCCCGTGCAGCTCGTCACAGACACCAGTGACATCGCGATAGGGGGCGCTCTGCAGCAAACGGCCGCCGGTTCTGATGCTGTGATCCCGATTGCATTCTTCAGTCGAAAACTGCGGCCTCCCGAGAAGAAATACAGCGTGTTCGACCGCGAACCTACCTCTCAGTGAAGCACTTCAAGCACTGGCTAGTTGGCACAGTGTTCACCTTGCGCACAGATCACCGTCCCCTGACCCAAGCGTTCACAAAAGCAACCGACACGTGGACCACACGGCAGCAGCGCCAGCTGTCGGCCATCGTTGAAATGAACTGCACCGTCGAATACATTCCCGGCTCTGAGAACGCCGCTGCAGACGCCCTGTCACGCGTGGAGCTGGACGCAGTTCAGATCGGCATCGACTACAGCGTGATGGCTGAGGAGCAGCGTCAGGACCCGGAAACGACAGCTTACAAGACAGCCATCACCGGGATGAACTGGCAAGACGTCCCCCTCTGTCAAGACACCTCCCTCCTGTGTGACGTCAGCACAGGCAGACCGAGGCCACTGGTCCCGAGGGCATTCCGGCGCCAAGTCTTTGACGCCATTCATAACATCTCTCATCCCAGCATCTGATCCTCGGTAAAGCTGCTCTCCGCCAAGTTCGTGTGGCACGGCCTCAACAGAGAAGTCCGTTTGATGGCTCGCACGTGCCTTGACTGCCAAAAGTCCAAGGTGACTCGGCATTGCGACAGCAGCACCGGCTCCTTCCGAAGCTCACCCGCCGATTCGGACACATCCACGTGGATATCGTCGTGCTCCCACAGTGCCAAAGCAAGCGCTATCTACTCACCCTCATGGATCGCTCCACTAGGTGGATCAAGGCCATCCCCCTTGGAGACATGACGTCAGCCACCTGCGCCTCCGCCCTGCTGCACGGGTGGATCGCCCGATTCAGGGTGCCCGACAACATCACGTCTGATCGCGGACACAATTCATCTCCAAAATCTGGAAGGCTCTTGGCCGCCTCCTGGGAATACGCCTGCATCAGACGCGAGCCTACAGATTGCAGGGAAACAGCCTCGTGGAGCGCTCGCACCGCATCATCAAGGTGTTTCTCATAGCTCGCAAAAGCGGCGAGAACTGGATGGCACACCTGCCATTGGTGCTGCTTGGCATGCAGACTATGCCCCGCGAAGGCCTGGACACTTCCTCTGCCGAGATGCTCTACGGCGATACGCTGGTGGTCCCCGGAGAGTTCTTCCCCGCGCCCGACACTCCGACCAATCCGGACATGGAGCAGCTCCGCCGCACCGTCGGCGACCTCGCGCCCTATCAGTCGACGAAGTAGAACAGTCACCCCATACAAATCCCACGCGATCTCCTCACGGCGCCCAACGTCTTCGTCCGCAACGACACAGTGCGCGCTCCGCTGGTGCCACCTTACAAAGGCTTGTACATCGTAGTGCAACGCCGCCCCAAGTCATTCCAGCTGGAAATCAATGGGAAACTGGACTGGCTGGCCATCGACCGACTGAAGGCTGCCCACTTGGAGGCCGAAACGCCAACCTCGGCTCCCTCGGCAGCAACGGTCCCGCGGACCCGCAGAGGCAGGCTGGTTCGGCCCCCTCAGCGCCTGGGCCATTGATTGCATCAACTAACACTCATAGTTTTTATATTCTCTGCCTTAACAGCATCTTTTTGCTATCAGTCAAACCCTTTTCTTTTTCTTTTTATTCACAACATCCTCATTAATTGCATGTGACTTTCTTCCGGGGGAGCCCTGTAACGGCTTACCTCAATCGAGCCGTTCCGCCGGTAGTTAACTGGTGCCCGGCAATGCAGGTAGTTAACTGGCGCCCGGCAATGCAGGTAGTTAACTGGCGCCCGGCCATGCGAGTGTCACCCGAAGTACAGCCCTTATAAGGGCCAGCAAACGAGAATAAAGTCAGTCGTTTTCACCGAACCCAACGTGCCCGCATCGTTCCTTCTGAGCTACTCGCTACACATCTTATATGGAAATGACGAAATGATTAAAACATATAAGATTATTGGGATGAGAGGACACCATCTGAAGTTGAGAAAGCCAACCACAAGGACATCAGCCAGGCAACATGTATTTTCCCAAAATGGTCATTTATAATAACTGGAATCTGCTAACAAAGCATGTGGTGTGCACCATGGAGGTATTATATAAGGAGGCGGCGTAATGATCGCGCAGCATTGCGTAAGCGGAAGCCGCTTTAAGGTTATTGGGTCAGATCAGCCGCCATCTTTGTCTGGACCTACCTGCAACCGCTAAACCACGCCTGGCAAGGGAAGCCCTTACATACATGGTGGTATGTCTGAATGACTCTTTTAAGTTGCCGGTCGGATATTTTTTGGTTGATGGGTTAACTAACCTTGAAAAATTTGACCAAGCAATGTTTATGTATTCTAGCTCAGGCTGGTGTTCATGTTGTGTGTTTGACTTTCGATTGTTGCGCTGCCAATCTCGGCATGTTAAAAATACTTGGCTGCAATTTGGATGTTAGAAGCCCTAATTTCAAAACATGTTTCCCATACCCATCTCAGCCTCATAATGTTTGTGCATTCCTGGATCCCTGCCATATGCTCAAGTTAGTACATAATACCCTTGGAGATAAGAAGCGTTTATATCATGGTTATGGGAATGCAATTGAATGGTGTTTCATTGCTCAGTTGCATGCAAGTGAAACTCTCAATTTATGAAATTGACTTCGGCTGAAAGAATATTATTTCACAAGAATAAGATTAATGTGAAATTAGCTTCCCAGCTCTTGAGTGAGTCTGTTGCAAATTCCTTGGAGTTCTGTCTTAAAGAAGGCATTGCTAGATTTGAGGGGTGTTAACCAACGTTTGTTCAACGATCTTTTTGATATTCTGAACTCCAGGAATTTACAACAAACTGGCCACAAGAAGCCCCTCAATGCAAACAAGCATGTCTCATTTCTGTCTTTTATTCTTGCTGGAAGTAAAAGAGTATATTGTATCACTGAAGGATTCCGAAAATGGGAAATTGTTGATTGACACAAACAGAAAAAAACAGGTTTCATTGGTTTCTGTGTTTGCATTGATAGTCTTATTAATTTGTACAACATGCTCACATCAGAATTTGGTATGTCTTTTCTTTGTACATACAAACTTTTTCAATATATAATACCTCCATGGTGTGCACACCTTCCTTGAATTCCTTCAAAGGCTGCATGGATATGCTTTGGCGGGCACACCCTCTCAAGTTTAACTTTAACTAACGACATGTTAGACTAACCATACCAAGCATTTACTTCTCTTATCTTTGCGTGGTTTTTACATTGCGATCTGTTTTGTAAAACTTCCTCAGAAATGCGCAGCGCCATTTAAAGGGCTAGCATTACCATGATACATGCTAAGCATAATGAGGATCTACATAACAATACAAATAAATATACCGTGTGAAAAAAAAAAAGAGTTTGTGCGGTGAAACATTTAGCGATGACGTACTAGGGGGCACGATCTGCTGAGCATCAGAAGAGAGAATGCATGCAAATCCCTATCTTTCGCTCCATGAGGGAGCTAACTTTTGATTACAAACCGGGTTTTTCGGTGAAAGCGCGGGCTAAATCCAGAAAAATGTTCTGTTTATGGTTAGAGTAGCCTCTTGTCATGTATTTCAGGCCTTTTACCAGGTCATTTTATGGCAAATATTCCCAGAAATATCGCATTATCGATGTCACCTCACAGCGCGCAGTCGTCGCTCAGCGCAGAGCAGCTCGAAGCTTCGAGGTGTGAACAAGCATGCACGCATGCAGTGGCGTTATCGCCAAATCTGCAGCATCACATCAAAACATTTCTGAATATGTCAATAGATTACACAACGTTCCATATAATTATTTCGAAGACGATTTTTCCTTTTCGTATAACAAAATTGTTATACGTTGCCGCCGCTGATGCTGCGTGCCTCCTCTTCAACTCTGCTCGCTAGCACTCTCGCTTCCCTGCCTTCTCCCTCCTTCATTGTCACTGACATTGGGTTCAAACATGTATGGTTCGATCCCCAGATGATCCGTGCAACCATATTCGAGTTCATCCTCACTCTCGTTTTCTATATAGGCGTCCATATATGGCAATATGTAAAGAGAACTGCCGTCGCGCAGATCGCTCAACATGTAAACCCCTATATATGCTGCTCGCTGCGAGAAAATATTTCTGCTGCCCCCAGTGACGTCACGCTCAGCTCATGAATATTTATGAGCTCGCAATTGGACGTCGTTTACGCTGCGTCGCGTGCGCGCACAGGTGTCGGAATAGCGGGGTTCGAAATCTGAGGCGTTATGTTATAAGTTGGTGGTAAAAAGTTGGAACCAGATAGTGACGCTAGCCGTTTAAAAGCACGGAGATCTTTAACATGGATTAGATAGACTAATTTTGCGCCACTCTGTATATTATTATCGTGCTGTCGATTTTCAAGGTCAAAACGGAACTCATTCCAAAGAATTACGACGTTCAGTTGTTCTCAGAACAAAGAAGTCATTCAACTGTCACTCGTTTTGTGTGTTAATTAACTGCACTGAGGGGAACGCTCCGAATTCATGATTCCGGTTTCCAGTCACCATGCATTGTGGACAGGTAGGTGGAGGCCTACTCGGATTAAATTATTACTGAAACTTGATAGTTTTGAAGTACAAATGAGATAATTACAACTAAGGAAATTGGGCCTAATTCACCCAATTAAACAAAATTATGAATTTTTTTTTCTATTATCTATATACGGTTAGCACAGATTCTCGGGCACCCATTGGCCATTGGGCTCGCTGTAGTATGTCAGCTAATATACGGTATGCCGGGTAGTATATAATTAATAAGAAAGCATTATTATAAATATGATCATTGAGTTCACATTCAACATAATGAACATTGGTACTAGTATTCATGCATCAGTATAACTGCATGACCTACTACAGCGAGACTCATGCAGGGGTCCCGTAGACCTCGCCCGATTTATCTGTGCTAGCATCAGCATTATTTTGAATCTATTCTTATTGGAATTGTGATAACACGAAAGGCGAGAAATATTGCTCTCTTTCAAGTCTTTGGCCGAGACTCGAGAGAGGCGTGCAGCCATACCCTCGGTGTACCCAATCCTTAGCGTATAGTCTATAATATACTGGAGTGTTCAGCGTAGGAAATGCTCTGCTACATCTGGGGAGCTAGGAGTAGGGCAGGTGACGTGAGTTGGGTAATGTTTTTGTGCCTCCCATTTGTATTCTTTCGATGTTTTTGATGTGTTTTCTTAGATGGGGTGTCCAAATGGTGGAGGCATCTTGATATTCAATGTTGGGGCGAATTTTGGCTTTAATTGTAGAGGGTGAGGAAAGTGTCATTGTCTAGGTGGCTAGCTGCATTCTGTAGCCACAGTGACAATCTGTGGGGATGATGCCAATATAGATAGAGTCTTGGAACGAGACTACTAGGTGGCGAAATTTGCGTTTGATGTCATTGAGTGTTCTGGAGGCTTTAATTTTCTGTGATGTTATTAATATGGTCTGAAATGTGGAGTTTGTTTTCAATAGTGATGCCAAGGTCTTTTGTCTTTTTCTATGGTGTTGCTGATGGGTTGGTTATTGATTGAGTAGTTTTTTTTTTTTTTTTTTTTTTTTTTTTCAAAAATGGAGGGTGTTGCATTTGTCAGGGTTGAATTTCCAGTCATCAGTCCAGTCATGTTTTTTGTCAAGGTCTTGTTGGAGTCAGTTGGTGGAGATGTCTGGGTCGATTGTGTAGCATTTTGTATCATCAGCAAAAAGGAGGGTTGGGCAGATGGAGGAGTCAGGGAAGTCGTTGATGATGAGGGAGAAGAGTATGGGGCCCAGTACGCTCCCTTGGGGCACACCACTGACTACATCAGTCCATTCTGAGATGGTGGAGGAGATCTGGACATGCTGTGGGTGGTTTGGTGCCATGGTAATAATGCCCATGATTGTTTGTGGAACGTCTTTAAGCAGCAATTGAGGTTGAAAAAGGACTATACTCAATTAGTCATTACTACTATTATTATTGAGAAATCTTCTTTCAGAATTTCTTCTCCAAGTCATCATGCCTCGACGACGATATCAGAGAGGTAATTTTAACCAGACCACTTTTTCCCTTGCATGATTTCACTCCATTGTCATTTTTCAATTTTAGCACAGAGTCCACCAGATCCACCACTCAAAGGTATATTATATCATGGGTTTACAATCCACTCCTAACTATTTCATTCAACAGTAAATGAGATGGTGAATTGCCTGTGGAAGGATGGCAATTTATATGAAGCCAAAGTTATTTCAATCACAAAGAGTAGGTTCTCAGTCGTTGAATTAATTCTTAGTAATAAATCTTTGACAGGTCGCATCAAGGTCCAATACACTGATGACTTGGTCATCCAAACCGTTCATCCAAGAAAGATATTGTAGAATTGAAATGGTTTGCAGGGAATTATATCAGGGATGCATCTTCTCACCCTTTAGTTTGCTTTTGATAAGTCTATTTCTTATAGCATGTATGACCTCACTCGAGATACTTTCTCCGATTGTCTATGCAATTAGATCCATGTGCACAAGAAAGCCCGACATATTTTACTAATTTTGAAAGATTTATTTCATTTTGAAAATGTTCAGCTTCAAATATATTCTCTAATGTACTAATAATATTGAATCTTTACTCTCTAGATCAGAAGCATCAGGAATGGTATGGTTCCCTCTTGTTGAACTTGTTATGATATTGTCATTTTTTTCAATTAGACCAATAATAAGTTTATTTGTCTGATGGAAACCCAATGTACATGGTATAATGATGAACAGTGTGCCCTTGATATGTTATATGACTCAGGCATTTTGATTGTTCAATATACCCTTATTAAGGTACTGAATTTTTTTTTAATTTAAGTAATTTTCTACTAATATTCTAAGTTCATAACTATTCATTACATGTATTCGGTTTTCAGCACGGATAGTTGTTACAGATATCAACAGAAAAAGTTTGTCAGTTTGTAAAACTTGTACACACAGAGCGTCGCCACTAGCCAGTAGCGCGATGTGATGAAGCACTAATTGCCCTGCCTTACAATATTCATCGTTTTGAGATCACTTAGAATCATGATAACCAATCTTTATTGTTTGTGGCCTTCGTCAGAGACCGGATAGCTTTCAGCACCGCGATGCATGGCAACTTCAGAGATACTAGTAGAAATTCCCATAAATATGTTCGAACATTGCGAGAGAACAAACTTTCAACCTTACTCTATATCTATATATATGGTATATATTATAACAATTTGTCAGTCTCATTTTTTTTTATTTTTTACTAAGCAGAAAAACATGCAGAAGAAGAAGAGGAAGATTGTGAAAAACAGATGCCAGTCGACCATAGAGTGGAAAATGAAATTCAAAGGGCAGAGGAGATGGTAGCTCACCGTACGGAGCTGGATAATGTCAGTGAGGAAAAGTGCAGTGCCAAGAAGGAAGAGGAGTGCAGTGATTGTAAGCTAATTCTGGCAAATTATATCTATATTCATGATTTTGGGAATTCTACCCAAGTTGGCGGTTCTTCATTTGTTTCAAATTCTTAAACTGAAATAGTATTTTTTTCTTCTACGACGTTTCCAAAGTGTTAATTTTTCTTTGATACCAGGTGTGCCTGATCAAACTCCTGCAACTAATGATGACTTGTGCGAAGGTGTGTGGGATAACTTTGGCCAATCATCGAGCACCAATTTATATGAAGGTTTGTTTCCCTGCTTTACTCCAAATGTGTGATAATAACTTTAATTGCAGATTACACAATCATTAACATATATCACTTGGATGACACAGAAACTCATGCTGAGCTAAATCCATTAACACCCATACTAGTATTATAAATGAGCTAATATTAAGGGAAGAGCACCACAAACTTGAACAACTTTTCTATGTCATCATATTATATGTATTAATAATTTATTATCATGCATGACACAGATTTGCAAATGATTTTTCATTGTTCTCAGGTCTTGGTCTGTGGGATTTATATCACTCAATTATTGAAGGTGGTAGCAAAGGTTTGTGGGCCTTAATTATATATACCATAACTCGATGAATGTCACATAGAAACTATTTCCTCGGATATTGAGCCGAGTCATGGTGTCAATTTACATGGAGAAGAGAGCAAATCAGATGCAGATTATGACTGTGAAGTGACTGAGGAAAAGACATCGGATCCTGACTGGGAGGAGAATCATGATGACGAAAACATTGGTTCTGACGGTGAAGATCCACTTTGCACATCTCGCGACCTTGTCAAATCAGCAGCAGGGGATGAAGAGGGTGAGGAATAACTAGTGTTGCCTTGATCTTCTTTGAGAGTCTGCATTTCCTTCATGATTGCTGTGTTTCTTCAGGTGTTGTGACTGGGGGTGTGCGCACAAAAAAGAGCAGAAAGGAAATAATCGAGGAATTGCGCCTTATCAACGAAGAAGTGAGAGCTAGAAGGATAAACCTTTATAAACAATAACTCCTGTTTACCTCATAGTTGGAAACCATGTCATCTTCCGATGATGTTTATGATGATGGTCATGATGTTGATGATGATGGCCGTGATGTTGATGATCTTGGTCATGATGTTGATGATGATGATGATGGTAAGATATTTTTTTCTTATAGATTCATATACTTCCAAATCAATCACTCTTTGTCACTTTTCTTTTTTTAAGACTGCAAAGACAACAAAAAGCCTTGTCCGCTTCCGAGTTGCACAAGGAGAGTAAAGAAACTCAAGAAGCATTTCATACAAGCTCATAAAATGAGCAGCGACGAGGCATCAAACACCTACCAACAACTTAAGCCAGAAACAATTTGAAGTGAGTTCACATTGAGCATCAAACTATTCATGAATTGACTTCTGTCATCCAGATAATGTATCTTATGTCGAAACCGTGTCAAATATATCCACCAACATTATTGGGTTGCCCACAATACAACTTTGAATACGGCTCAAAGAAAAACTCCTCTCTCTTCCCTTCAACAAACCCCGTTG
>KB310691.1:205231-223164 GCA_000328365.1 Capitella teleta
CAGCAGGTCCACCGTCCCAGTTGTTGCTCAAAACATGGTTAATTATGAAACGAGCAAGCATTTCAAGTATGTAAGAAAGTGCAATGCAAGTTATCCAAACATTTTTTTTTCCTTTCCTTTTTTTGCAGATCAGGTGCAGAAGCTCTTTCCAGACTTGATGCGTCAAAATTATCAAAGAAAGACTTTGCATCCTCACATAATTTCATCATGCTCAGACTGATCACTCACAATGGGCAAAGGAGTGGACCGATCGTCAATTGCCGGACTTCTTAGTTTGAGCAGACCTCTCTAGTTCAAGCAGAGCGTTATGTTATGCGGGTAATTCCATCTCATCAAATCATTCTTTTTTTCATTGTCACACTCGCTTTCAGGTCAACAAGCACAAAACCGCTGCGCAATTTGTGTGCAACTTGGTCATGGACTCTAAGTTGTACCAAGACATGCAAGGATGGTACAAAACCAGAAAGACTTTGCCAGGCACCCATCTTTTTTCAGACTTTGAAGGCAAGCCTTTGAAGTCTAACTACTTGGCCAATATTATGAATAAAATCCTCGGTGGGCCAGTTAGAGAAATGAGAAAAGTGCCATACTACATGGTAAGTCAACCCTAATATGAGACGTAGTAATTAATTTGTCGAATCATTTGTATGGACTAGTACAAGGTTCATTTACTTAAGCAGCACAGTTCTTATTGACCTTAACCTTTTGTAAATACTAAGTATATTGATTGAGTGGTGGCCCTGGTGTGTTGCTATTCAATTTTACAACTTCTGAACAATTTCTTGCCCTTTTTGCTATGAGTAGACATTTGCATTATTAATGCATTAAATTTAATTTTTAGGGACGAAACACCCCAGGTGGTCTTACAGACCAGCAGTTCTTAGAGATGGCCACACATCTGTCTCACAAACCCAGCACTGCACATGCTTACTATGATGTAGTTGCCATGGCGGCACACAGTGTCTGATCGAATATTGGCCAGTTACAGTGCCCCAAGCACAGAAGGTGTGGATTAATCTCTACACTATAAAATAACTAGACATCTTTCTGCACATGTTTTTAAATTATGCATTGACATTGTAGAAATAAAGGCACAATTACAATACACAAAATTGTATACATCTATCATATACTTCCCCACTTTCAACAGCATTGGATGACGAAGCTCCTGCAGCAAACAACTCATCCAGGTGCAGGGAACAAGTATGACAAACGGTATGAGTTCTACTATTATCTAATTAAAACTAATATTCACTCTATTATCTCTGCACATCAGATGAGCAAGGGGACTCAGTGAAAGCTCCCAAACGTACAAATTGGTCAAAAAAGGACGAGGACTTCATGCACACCCACACTGGAGATATGCTAAGCGGACGCACGCCAATGGCAACAAAACACGTGTCCGCCGCCCATGTCGCTGTCCGCTATTTTCTATTTACAACTAAAAAATTAACAATCAAGCAAGTGATGGACAAATTACAGAGGATGAGGAAGTCATCAATTCAATAGTTTATCATTTTTTTTTTTTTTTTGGATTTTTTTTTTATTTTTTTTTTTTTGCATAAGTATGGTTCTCTCCATTGTTTGAAATTTATTTTGCTCAATAAAGGTTTTCACGTTCTAGTGTTTGTTTCACTGTGTCGTATTTAAAGTCATCATTTTAAAACAAATTTTTCCTTATGGTATTTATTAACATGTATGTATATTTATTTATTTATTCATTTATTTCATAATTTATTTCAAAAATGGACATGCAATAACATTGCAGGACAAGTAAATCCTAGATAAATCAGATAGCTTCTGCCTTAAAATGATATAATGCACAATAATATGCTCTATATAAACGTTGCAACAAGATAGGGGATAAAAGATAAAAGTATCAGTCCTACAATGTACTTAATTATCTTCGTTAGATTAATGTGCGTTCGTAACTTTATATTAACCTTCTTGACTTATTAAATTAGGTTCTCTATCTGGGCCACCATGTACGACATTACATCATTACCTGTACAATTAAGTGTACAATTAAGTGTACAATTAAGGGCTCCAAGGCAGGTGACATGTTGCTATTGTTCGTTCTACCAGATCCGTTACGTAAGAAAGTCGTGCCCTGCAGGAATCGAGACACGTGCGAGCGTACGTAGAGCTGCCTCACGTAATTGAGCTGTAGAAATATGTAGAACCTGTGTGTTGATTTCATTGGCGCCTCAGCGTGATGCCCATTGGCGCGTCCAACTTTGCGGCAAAAATATGATGCATTCATACACATAAATAGATGCTCACGACACAGCAATAAAACAGGCCCAACATCGAGAGATCCATAATTAAGTCAAGGCTCTCTTAATATTAATTAATATCACAATTTCCAAATTTGGCTGAACTGTTGGCTGAATTGATATGGATCATATCGATTTTGGGCTCATTTTGTGCGTAATGGTTTTCTCCTTCGTATGGTATGAAGAAGTGCGTTATAAAAATTTCCGACAAACGACTAAAACTGGCGTGGCGCATCACATAAATTATTTGAAATCATCAGCAGAATCCTCACTGGTCAAAGCCTGTCCTTTTGTAATCACATTAACAATCTAGTGACCAAGTGCAATACGCGTTGCGGGCCGATTATTGGTTTTTCTGCTCCGCAGTCTGTTAAGTTAACCTCCCTACAACACTTCGTTCTGAAGTCACCTTGACTAGTTCGGTAAAAGTGCAGTTGCCAGGCCCACTCCAGTAATAATACAAAAGAAAATATATATAAGAATCAAAGTTGAGCATATTATGTTGGATTTTAGAGTAGACTTGGTCGGATGAAAAGATACAATGTACTCAATACTCATGTCTCATACATTTCCTAATATATGATTCAAGTTAAAAACCAAATTCATCTATTTACCTGGCTTAAAGCAGCCATTACAGGTTAACACAAATTATAAACTTATAGTCAATAGGCGCGGGTAGTACACAAGCCTTGCAGAGGACAAGCAACTGAAAAGGTATTGTGCCCAAATGCTCATTTTCAATGGAAGCATAGCACTCAATCGATGCATCATTGTGTCGTGTTTACTATTATAAGAAACGAGAACGATTACTTGGGGAGCTCCAATGCAATTAATGCCGTATGATTATAATCAATGCCACAGGTACATAGTACTAAATCTACGAAGAATGAGGTATATTTTATGCCAACGAACCCATAGAGCATGGACGCACATTAACTCTCATCTGGCTACGAGGTATCGACGATGGTACCTGTTGTAGCAAGGTGTACGCTACACTCAGCTCCTTCGTATCAGCAGTCATTGTGGCCACGCCCGAGATGTCGGATCGAGGCGCCTGCAGACGGCAATCAATGGTGGAATTCATCGGGTCATTTGCGAAGGACATCGCAGCAGACACACAATTACTGGTACGTTACAATTTCGGGTCACATTGTGGGTTGTGTGCTTCTATCTTTGGTTTGTAATTGTTGAGGTGAGTATTCATTATAAATGAGCGGTTGGCCGTGTGATTGGGTATTTTTCTTTGATTGTACAACACTATTGTTGTTCCTGTGATGGATTATGCCGTCATTGCAACAGTGCATGATGTTCTACAATTCAATATTATGCAATGCTCTATTATGCCACGCCCAGTTTTTATATAAATGTGTTCATTTATTTATAATCTAATTTCTATAATACAATCCATGCATAAAAATCACATCCAGCCCCTACTCGATCCCAACATCGATCAATTGGATGTTAATTATTCACGATCCACCATGCATCGTTTCATTTGTATTTCGCGACCATTTAGCTGATGACTGCAGACAGGGCGGTGGCTGACACGCACGCCGAGTAACGCACAGTTGATGTATCACAAATAGCAGACAGCGGGCTGTAAGGTGTTTGCCCTTCTAATCAATATAATCGATCCAGGTAAGTTGCGGCTGTGGAACCCTCGATTGAACGTAGGGCTGAAAGCCTTCTTCTGTTTCCCTGCATTTCCAGTCATCATGGGTACATTACGCGATGATCACAGAGAGGTGCGGCCGCCAACCTATACTGATGTGGTCAACAGCACAAGGTATCCGATCCTCCGTCCCAGGCTGTCCAGCGAGCCTTCGATCGACATGGAAGCAACGGAGCAAACCCTGGTCATCCCAGCCGTCGGTTTGATGATCCCACCCCCTGGAGGAGTACGTCTTCCTCTTCCAGAGCAAGCGGGACCACCATGGAGGTTGAGATTTGTTGATTTCACTCCTCATCTCCCTCCTGGAGGATGTTCGCAGAAAAGAAGCCTCAACAACTTCAAGTATTTTACTCACGTTTCAAATTAAAATTAAAAAATTATTTTCAATATTATCTTGCAGTCTGCTTGTATCTCGTGCGAATATGTGGCTTCAAAGCAATGGCGATGTTCGGGTCTTCTCTTGCGAAACTGTGACGTGGTGGGCGAATAGTTTGTCCAAGCTGAACGAAACAGAGCTGGTCAACTCAACAATCAAACCGTCAAACAAACTCTACTTCATGCGTGGTTTGAGACTGTGGGTAATACCTGCTTGGGATTCAGAGGTGGCTGAGTCCGATGAGATTGGGATCCGTGATTTTGAGCCCGATATGAACATGGATAACGAATTAAATCTGGCTACTTTTGTGAAGATTGTCAACAACAAGATTCAAGAGGAACCACTAGCTGGTTTGTGTTCATTGTTTTAAAGGATAGCTGAAACTAGTTCGGTTTGTTTGTTTGTTTGTTTGTTTTTTTTGTGTGGCAATTCTGAGAGTCCAATTCTGGGAGTCCTGTTTCCTACTTCCCCTGTTTGTTGTTTCGTTCGATCAAAGGATACGCGTGTTAATCAAGTATACATATTTCACTTTATTATTGACGCAACAATAAGTTCTTCACGGTCCGTCGCACTGTATCTGCACTTCCGTGACCAGCCGGCAACGTGGTCTCCCGGGAAGCACCCAGAAAAATTTAGGAAATTAAAAAAGAAAGCAAAAAATTGTAGAATTGAACCTACATTGTCCGACAAGAGTACCGTAGAATAATATGATTTATTGATCAGGTATACCATGGTATATATAGTCGCATACCTTTCAAGTGCATTTAGAGGCACTAATATCACACTATAAGTGTTAAAGGGCCTCTAAGCACCATTTATTCATTCATTCATTCAAGTGAATTTAGAAAATGGCTCCACAAAATGATTCCGGTCCAAAGTTTTAGTCTTTAACGAGAAATAATTTTCTGCTAAAACAGTATGAAGCATCTACTCTTTTAAATCATTTGCTGTCCAATTCTTTTCACCATTTGTTTTTGATGACGTAATCTATAATACACAATCTAAAAAAAGAATATAAATCCTAATCTCAGTGCGAATTTTCAGATAGAGCAAACCACTCAAATTCTCAAGTTTTCAAGTAATGCTTGTTTTCAGTGTTCGTACAAACGTACAAACACGTCGTCTGAAAATGCATGCTGTATAGAATGGGCACAGGTATCTGCCACCAATTTGGATAGCTCTTGTGGCAGTTTCTGAGTAACAGTAACTAGCACATTGACATGAATGGAGTCTGTGCTTTCACGAACCAAAAGCACAATTGATACTTGTGGCACTAATGATGTCCTTTTCAGTGAATTACACAAGATACCACACGTGACTATGCTCGTACAGGTGTGCTACCATTACATGTAATTGAAATACGGACTTGTAGAATGACTCCACATTTTCTTTTTTGTTCCACTTGATGACGTTCAATTTTTATTTGTGCAACGCATTTGAAAAAGTAATAATAATTGTTTACTGCATTTTTTAAATCTATCAACATATAAATGGATACGTAAGTACATACATATAAATGACGCCCTTTCATCAAATTAAATTAAATTGAGGTTGATTAAGATGCCCAAGTGCGAGAAAGATGAAAGCAACAGCCCTGTTCTAGTACTAGTTCAAGGACTAGTATTGAAGACTCCCACAGGGCGCCCCTGCACAGATAATAATTGATAATTGATAGATGAATTGTTACTCATCAATGGAGAATTATTATCGCTAACGTCTAAGTGAAAAAAAAAAACCAACAAAAAACAATCGCGACCAACGATAATTCTGTGTCTTTTGTGATATGGTTCAATAATTCAATACGAACGCGTGCCTCGATTATGCTAAATTTTATAATTTCTCAATTTATACCTGTGGTGGATCTTTAATATTCTTTATGCATCCTTCTGCATTTGACTGACGCATTCATGAATTATGACATACGTGTATTCGGAATAAAGGGATAATTAGTCGTCATTTCGTCTGCACAACGTATCAATAATGCAAACTATGCCTGAGTCTAAAGCTACGGGCAGGTTGTGTTGCAATTGTTGCTTTTTTATATAAATAACACATGGGGTTTTTAATGGTCATGACATCATAAAGGGTTTGAAATCGATTTAAACCAAGACTCAAGTAATTAATTTTCCGATTTATGAAAGTTGGCACCTCATTTTTCCCTTCCAGGTCGCCCTTTGAAGATGGAGACATTAACGAGAAGATCAGGACCCAACGCAAAGGCCAAAGATTGCTACTGGACGGAAATGCCCAATGTCACCCACACGTACCTCTTCTTCTTCAGGTGTTTCTACTTGAAAGGGTCTCCATGTCGCGACCTCATAGGTAAGAATATATTATGTGTGAATATACATACCCTCCGCTCCCTGCATGCCAGTTAATGGTCAATGTTGTGAACTCCGTGAAACGTTTCCTTCCCAGGGGTCAAGGACTTCAGACCAGAGCGATTGTACACTTCGAACCGGAAGTACGAGCCGTATGAACGAGTTGCGCAGAAAGCCAAAGACTGGATTGCGGCTCAGATGACGGTCAAAATTCTGAACTTGCAAACAATTATGCTCAAGAGAAAAGGTGAGGCTATAATTATATTACATGAATGGTAACCAAAGATTAAATCCCTCAGAGGGAAAACTGAAGAAGTCTTTTGATAAGCTCATGTACACTGTGCATCGAAGCGAACCAGTGGCGTTTTTACAGACCCTCCGGCTCTACTTTGTTCGGCCTCGGTATGACGTCAGAGTCGAAGTATTGCCCTCTCTGAGTTTCTCCAAGAAGACCTTTGCCCCTCAGAAGAAACCTTCACCCGATGACATCGAGCAGCCGGATGAGGTTGCTTATGAATCTTTCAGCAAGACCGTCGAACAAGTGTCCGCATGGTTGAAAAATACAAGTTAGAGAATCAATTGTTGAGCTTCATCGTCTTATTATTAGTGTAAATCCAGGGTCATCAATGTTAAGCATAGAGACTGCCCACACCCGTCTGCGCCAAGAAGGGCCCAAGCACAACGGGGCAGAATCCACTCTGTTTTGGAGTTTCGAAAGCTCCACAGAGAATTGGCTCACTCATGTCAGGTGCGTAGGCAACATTTACAACCGGTGGGTAGCCCTGCAATCTCCCTGAACCCTTAAGAGCTAGTTCTCTACGAATCGTTATAATGTAGTCATCCCGATATTCTAATTGTAATTCAATTCACAGAATCTTCATAGCTGACCGCGCCTCCCGCGACCCTACACAAAGCCCCCCTACCCCCCGCTACCTGAACTTCACGCCAGTCGGTCAGCCTTGGTACATGAGGCGGAGGTCATTCTCCTCCACTCGACGCAACAAACGTTGTCTCATCGCCGTCGGCGTATTGCTGACAATTACAGTTTTGCTTGGCACTGCAGGAATTCTCTACTATTTTTATATTTACAAATAATAGTGAATGTGAATTGTGTGATGAATAATGTTGTGATACAGGGTTGTAAAATGATGATAAACATAAAGTCGTATTTTTATATTGTAAATTTCTCTTCTTGTTATTTGATAGATTACAGATGCAAATTCTAAAATCAGAAACATTACAAAAGATACTCAACACAAATCATGCCCCGATAATTATTCCACGTGTTTATTCAATAATCCACTTCATGGTCCCTCACAGTCCTTGATGCATGGGATATCATCCTCGACGAAGAACCCCCAGCTCCGAGCAAAGGATTCCAGATCAGAGGTCTGAACACAAGGTTTAATATCAATGACTCAAAAATAGTGGTGGTGTGAAACTCACCCGTTCACCGATGGCGTAAGGAATGTCATGCCTGGTGCACTGTTGAGCAATTCGACCAGGGCCGGCACGGTAGTCTGGCCCTGTGAAAGCCTTTGTGTTGTGTCCGCAAATCCCGCACACCTTCAGCGCGAATGGCACCGCAAACTTAACGCCATGATTCCCATCCCAATAAATCTCGATGCCGTTGGCCATGCGAATGAACTGTAGATATATGACAACATAAAAAAAAAAGAAAATCTTCTCATGCGACTTACGAAGTGGCCTAAATATGATTTACCGATCATGTAAGGAGTTGAAATGTAAGGAAAGACGTTGATGGGCTGCTTGTCCACAGTGACTGTCCGGTTTTGCAATACAATAATCTACCGAGAGGATAAGGTGGTGACTACATTTTCAAGAGGTAACAACTGACTGAGCCTTCAAATTGGATAACCAGCTGCTTGACGAAAACATGGCCAGGGTTGTGCATGCTTTCAGTCATCTTGGCTTGAATAAACAGTGAGGCATGCCCTGTTTGGCTTGGATCGCATTGGTCAGTGATGAGAGTGTAACCACAGGGCCAGTTCAGAGCGATAGGGGTGTCAGTGAGACTCTGGGTCAACTGCCTGCAGTGCGGGTCACCGATGCATGAACACCATTCCATAGCTATCAGTTCGAAATAATAGCACGACATTCCAAAAGGACATCAATCTTACCTGGAATATCACAGCGGAAATAGAGACCTTTGACCGTCGTGTCAAAGCCACACGTTGTGCAGACAGTGCGCCCGGAAACCGAGCGACAAGTCTCTTCTGAGCCAGAGCATTCTGCTCTGGGTGTGCAACCCCGTTTAATCTTTATTATCTTCCCATTTTCGCTGATTGTTTGGTTGAAGCATACGCTCTATAACAGTGGGTCAAACTTGTTAATTTGAGTTATCGTGAAATATCAAAATTTGCATTACATCTTCGGCACATAATTGAAGTCTGCCTTTGATGATGCAATCAGATTCACTCAATGCACCAGTACACGTGAAGCAAGCGGGAGGAGAACCTCCACATGGCGATACTAGAGCTGAAAAGAGAACACGAATCAAGCATGCATCAAAGCAAATAATATTATCCAGCTTGGAAGATGACACACTGGAATATGGACTTATTAAACTATTCCTTTCTGCATACCAATTGTCCTCCGTAATCTGAAAAGTAAATGGAAAGTTCATTGATGATCTAGAAATTGCCCGTGGATTTCGGTGTACAGAGGATACTAATAGTATATGTTGATCGCCAGCTAACATAACAATAAAATAAAAATAACATCCTATAATGTTTTAAAACAACAGAGCAGAGCTTCATGGTATATACTGCATGTTACACTAACACATTGTCAGAGAAGGAACGTTAATCATGCAATGTTTGTGCACGAGGCTTCATTTAATTCGGTTGGTATGGATGTCGTGTTATGTCTGTACGACACAGGTGCACTTGATTACCGAGATGCTAACCAGGTGTTCTACTCATATAATGACCGCAAAATATCTAATAGGCCATAAACTAAAAGCCCCGGACAGCCCGACTGTTCCACTTAGATTGGCTGCTTACTTCTTTTACCTGGGCGCCTTGGTTATAACTGTGGACAAGCACAACTCAAACCAGTAAGCTTAAATACAACAAATATGTTTGTGAGTATAAGTTCAATTGCCTCAGTTATAAGCAAAAAGCTGTACCTCTCTGAACTGGATTTTCATTTGTCAGCACATTTTCATTTTTGTATCCTTGATTTCAATTTTAATGATCATTTCTAACCTATTATTTGAGAAATTTCAGACTGGATGACCTGTTCGAGCTCCGTTGCAACAGACGCATCATCAAAGACGATTGTCCATCAATATTTCAACTCTCATCTCCATGCATCTTACAACACACGTCTCACTGTCTCTCCTTCCTTCCCTTCTCTTTAGGAAGATCTGTACCACCGACATCTGAACCCGTTTGCGGAGAGGGCAATTCCCCCGTCTGCATCACTTGCCACGGGGCCAAAGACGACAAAGATTGCTTCTTTGGGAAAGCCACTACTTGGGAGCAATGTCCAGACGATACGGTGGGTTTAAGATGAATATTAACCAGCACTGTCGTGCGCTGTTAGTACACATGTGTCCGTAGCGCTTACCTTAATGAACATGGTCAACTGAGGATCTCAAGAAAATGCGATAAACTGGCCAAGTGTCCTACATTCAAAGCCGAATGCCAGCCAGAACAAGAACCATCGAAATCTTGCAGCAAATGCAACTTCAAAAACCCAAGTACCTATTCGAATTGCAACTTTGCTCGTATTGTGGGTACGTTTCAATCAAGTATTTTGTGTTCCGAGTGACGAGCCTCAATGCCATTCATGTTACAGACACCAACATCTGTCGACTCGCAGGCGATCCGCACGTTAAGCAGTTCAACGCCCTTACCAACGAGCCACTTCTGAACTTGAATGGTCGCTGCAAATACAACGTGGTGACCACATATTGTGAACCTGGCCATGGTCTTGGATGGTTCGAGTTTCACGCTTCGTTCATGTCTAACAATGAGGGAAAGAGTGCGTTCGCGCAGAAGCTGAGCATCACATACCACGATGACGTGAGTTCTCTAGTCTCAATGTTAGATCATTGCTCCATTATTATCCCAGATGTACATGTTGGCGAGTAACGTAATTGATTTGTTTGGATCTGGGCCTATCACGATTCCATTCGAGAAATCGGGCATGAGAATCCAAATGAGAGGCGACTACTATGTGAGTTGGTTATGTTTTATTGGTTTTCAATTTCATCGCTCAATTCAATCGCTTTCAAATTTCTCTTAGTTCTTTTTGATGAAAGAAAGAGTTACCGTCGTATGGGATGGGCATCACATGGTGAATGTGAGAGTTCCCAAGAAAATTCAGGTCTGCGGTCTCTGTGGGCAACACACCAAGGACTTCCAGGGAGCTGACCTCCGTGTTGGCCCCAGTTACAAAGCGCATTACTGCAAAAACATGAACGTCACTGCGGACACCACACCCTTCAATGGAATGGTCAGAGCTCCACTCATTTTATGGTCAATATCAATGTTATGGTGTGATCATTTTAGGCTAGAAGCATGAAGGAGTATATGAATTCGTGGTACATCGGACAGAATGGACAACCAGCGTGCGCGAAGGAATGTGGATTCTAACTCTACTGGCGACACGGCTTCAAAAATATATTATGCAATAAATAACAGAGATTAAACATAATCGTGTCTTTAGTGCATTTGAATTCTGAATATTAACCCAATAGGCTGGCGAGTGCCATTTACCAAACAAGAAGTTACGCTCACCATTGACTATTGAACATAAGACGCAAGTGATGCATGGAGCTTTTACACTTCATGCCGACTACTCCATGTCGTACATACATTATTATTTAATATGCCACTCTGTGATTCTGCCAGCTTTACAATCATTGTGTATTTGAGTGTCTATAAAGATAATGAATGCGTATAAATAATCAATTGGCGCTATGCAAAAAGAGAAATATTAGATTCAAAATTCAATGTGCAATCTTCTCGATGATTGGACGTAATGAGCACATGCGTGAAAATGAGTCGTGAATTATGCAGCAGAATTACATGCAACGCCTACACGCAGAAGAGCGTCTGCTTGATTTTCTGTCGGCAGTTATGCAAGTTAAACCGACAGAAGTGCCTACAATACCTTTGTTTCGAAAGCTCTCGGTTGGAAGTGATGTGATTGAGAGGGGTGTGCATATTTATTTGTTTTAACATCAATTTTCTGCTCTTGCTGATGTACTTCATGCCAAGCTAGCACTGTATAGTGATTTGCGATTCACAATAAGTGTCAGTCACAGGTACGTCACAAGACAGCACTCCACCGTGGGCATAGAATGAGGCACTAGTCTGTATTTGGAATAATAAAAACAAGTTGGATGAGAGGCAGCTCACAGTTCTTCTTGTCTATTAATACATAAATATAAAGAAGAGCTCCTGATTATTATAATTATTACACCGATGGTCCTTTGAGAACCTTTATCATGACCTCCTGGTCATTTCGGGATGAACTCAGCATGCTTGATGGTCTCATACGAGTGGTCTTGCACATTACCTTCAGCGCCGCACACCAAGGACACTCCGCATCTTCAAGTCAGAGCTGCAATCAACTAGACATCCAGCACAGCGCCTCCAGGCAACGGGAGAGCTGAGCGAGACAATCAAGCAGATGCTTTTTTTATATATACCTCCCCTGGTTTTTGGACCCATCACACCAACACAAATTAACTCCCCGGGGAGCATACAATATTTGTGCTTAATCTGTACCTGATGAGGTCCCATCACTGTCCAACCAGGTACCACAATTCGACACTATGCAATGTGTCATGATGTGGTGAACATGATGGTTTTCAGGCCGTAAAATTCGACGCTGGTATCGAACCCACGCTAGACGAGCGCACTAAACGAGCGCGCTACCACTGCGCCATCACGGCCACCTGAAATACCAAGTCTTCTCAAGGAGGGGGATGTTGATTAACTCGTTTCATTTATTTTTTTATTCATTTATTTCTATTCACTATTCAATTCATCTATTTTAGACTGAGTGCTTCACCTCATCTCATTGCACTTATAAGCCCATTTGTTTCTGTTCTCATTGAACTTGAATAAACCAGCATCAATCGATATCTGGCAAGCATTCATAATTTGACATCCATAACTACGAATAGATTAATGTCAATAGATTAATGTCAAAATTTCAAAATTTGACGTCCAAGCAATCAGGTTATTAATATTTTATCAGAATAATCGAACTCCGATGGCAGTTGCTTCCTCAATATTTCAATTCGCTTGTTCATCAGTGTCTCTCTCTTTTTTTTTTTTTTTTTTTTTTTCCGCATCCTTATATCGCAAGAACGTCAGTCCAAATTTGTCGGTTAAAAATAAATTTGAATCAAAGAGGTTATTATTGATGAAAAACATTTAACAGTAAGCACACGGTAAGACACAATGATCAACCATGAAGAATATCGACATCACACGTGCCTGCACATTCGCTCTCCTTGCGAGTAAGTTTTTTTTTTTTTTTTTTTTTTTTTTTTTAGCAAATCGTTCTAATTGTCTAACCTTACAATTCCTGGAACAGATGCCGCCCCTGCATTGCCTGATGGCTATTCTTGAGTGAACGTCAGAGCTAAAAGGCTGATGGCTTGGAACAAAGTGATTGCTAAAAAAGGGTTCATAAAAACATGCCAATTCGTGTGTGAACATGGAAAGGGCTTCAAGTGTCGTTCCGTAGACTTGTCTTCAAAGGAGCAAGCATGCGTCCTTTCGGAGGGCGATGAAGCGGACTCGTACCTTCGTAATTACAAATGGAAGTACTGGCAGTACAGCGAGATACAATGCAAGGATGGTAAGCTCCTTTTCATAGCAAGTCAATTAATTTCATTATATTCTTTTGTCACAGAGTGGCGCAACCGTAGTTCTTGTACTTTGGTGGGACCATTCCGTGGAAACTCTTTGCATTTAAGAACAATGTTCGTCCTGATAGCACAGTTCAGAAGCGCGAGGCAGCATGTCGTCAAGAGCATAGATTCTTCTGCATCTCGCTCAACTTCAAAAGGACGACTGGGATGTGTGCTCTGCAAGAACTAGACAAAAAAAAAAATGTTGCTCAAGTTCCGACCTTCGACTACTACGAGCTCAATTGTGATCCCGGGGTCAACCCAATGACTTGGCAGCCCCCCTGCACCAGTTGGTAGGTCAAAACATTACAATAAAAAATTACATGCAATTATGCACAAATCAATATTCATTTTGCAATTTTTTTATGTGAACCAAACCGATTTGGAGGGAGTATTAGAGCCACTGAATAGGCACTATTCGTGCCTCCTGTAAATAATATCAGGTATTTATTATTTTGCGCTCTAATGATTAATTAGGGTATATATTTCGTGAATTTTTCGTTATCTCGGACATTTTTGTTGATCTTTAAGAAGCTTGATATTCGCATAATTATTATGAACCTCTGGAGACGCGTGCTAAGAACATCAATATAATGTGTATGCGTGCTATCATGTGTTTCACTTAAGCCCCCGTCCCATATAGGTGCCGAAGACGGAAGCGGAGTGCAGGTTTTGATTTAGAAGGTCAATTTTGGTATGTCCATGTGACTAAAATAGAAAAAAATCATATTTACCAGTGTAATGAGCGTCGTGATCCTGCTATCCAATGAAATGTCATTTACAATTTGCGACTCTGATTTTAATTCGACCAATCATAGGCTTCGATACAATTTTAGGTAGGGAAGCATTCCGTTAACTGCAGAAACATTAAAGTCCGTTTTATCATTCAAAAAAGCAAAAAACATTTTGACGTTTTACAATAATATGCCGAGAGCACAGCTTCGTGGTATAAACAAAAGAACACCAATAAGAATAGATGACAGAAGCATTAACAAAGATACTCAATCTTATGAAGCAATTAGAAACACGAAAACTGATAATTTTGACCGAAATCAATCATGCAATGTTTGTACACGGGTCTCGTGTCTGTTGCATATTCTAGAATTTGCTTGATTGCCGAGTTGATTCTTCTGAATGCTGTGTTATTTTTGTTGCTCACAGATGGAATTGATTACCCATAAGCGGCCAGGTAATCTCCATATATAGCGGCTGCTAGAGGGCTAGCAGATCATTGTCACCAGCAGTGACACCAACAAGACCCATTGCTCCTTGGCTGTTTATAATGCCTCCAAACACGATACATAGCTGATGGCTTAATCCTTACAGCAGAACACGAGGCTCAAATCTCAAAACAGCTACTTGTACTGTTGATGGATCAGGTAGAATGGTGAGTATCTGCCGAATTGTAGATCGCAACTTGTAAATCTACAACCGCCAGCACACGGTTCGCCTCTTTATTAAATACTTAGTGCCTCTTCTGTCTTTATTTCATGATTTTAATCAACTATCTATGAAATTTCAGACTGGATGGCCTGTTCGAGCTCCACTACACCGGATTCATAGTGCAACAATCAATCTCGATTTAACGATAATCAGTTAATATTATACATCTCTCTCCTCCTTGTATCTTATCACACTAAACACTTTCTCTCTCTCCCTTTCTTTAGAGAGAGATGACTGGGCAACAGAAACACCAGGCGACGTTACAAGAACGACAACACCGACATCCAAAGCCGTTTGCGGAGAGGGTAACGCTCCCGTGTGTCTTACTTGCCACGGGGCCAAAGACGACAAAGATTGCTTATTCAATAGAAAATCGACTTGGGAGCAATGTCCGGACGACACGGTGGGTTTAAGATGAATACTAACCAGCACTGTTGTGCGCTGTTAGTACACATGTGTCCGTAGCGCTTATCTTAACGAAAATGGTCAACTGAGGATCTCAAGTAAATGTGGTAAACTGGCCAAGTGTCATGACTTCAATCCCGGATGCCGGCCGGAGAAGGAACCATCGAAAACTTGCAGCAATTGTAAATTTGAAAATTGGTCTAACTATTCCACTTGCAACTTCGATCGAATTGAGAGTACGTTTCAATCTACTATTATGTGTTCCCAGTGACACCTCAATGCCATTCATGTTACAGACACCAGCATTTGTCGACTCGCGGGCGATCCTCACGTTAAGCAGTTCAACGCCCTCACCAACGAGCCACTTCTGAACTTGAATGGTCGCTGCAAATACAGCGTGGTGACCACATATTGTGAACCTGGCCAGGGTCTTGGGTGGTTTGAGCTTCACGCTTCGTTCATGTCTAACAATGAGGGAAAGAGTGCGTATATACAGAAGCTGAGCATCACATACCACGAGGCCGTGAGAGCTCCAATTTCAATGTTTGACCGTTCCTTCAAATCGTTTACGCCCAGATGTACATGTTGGAGGGTAGCGTCATTGATTTGTTTGGATCTGGGCCGATCACACTTCCTTTTAAGTTAGGCGGCATGGAGATCAACAAGAGGGGGGACTACTATGTGAGTTGATTATGCTTCAGTAGATTTCAAATTTCTCTTAGTTCTTTTTAATGGGAGAAAACATTACCGTCGTATGGGATGGGCATCACATGGTGAATGTGAGAGTTCCCAAGAGTATCGCAGTTTGTGGTCTGTGTGGTCAGCATACCAAGGACTTCCAGGGAGCTGACCTCCGTGTTGGCCCCAGTTACAAAGCGCATTACTGCAAAAACATGAACGTCACTTCGGACACCACACCCTTCAATGGAATGGTCAGAACTCCACTCATTTTATGGTCAATATTAATGTCATGGTGCGGTCATTTCAGGCTAGAGACATGAAGGAGTATATGAATTCGTGGTACATCGGACAGAATGGACAACCAGCGTGCGCGAAGGAATGTGGATTCTAATCCTACTGGCGACAGGACATCAGAAATAAATTATGTAATCAATAGCAGAAACAAATCGTGTGTTTTAAACATTCAGATCTCGGAAAAAATCGGCGGCATGTTATTTACTAGAGTGCTTTGTAATAATGTATAACCACTCGAATAAGACTTTGACCCTAACAGCAATCATTGTAGTATAGTTTAATCTGGTGTCCCTATAGTTTAGATAGAATAGGAAAACATTGAAATCGTTAACATGGAATAAATAGATTACTTCTGGCCCACACTGTATATCTCTGATGCTCCCAAGTATCTATAAGCCATTGAATTGCGTGCATTAATAGCTATGTCGCTCACATAACAAACTTATTTTAAAATTGTGATGCGTGCACACGGCCTTGTCGAAGACCTATACTATATAGGCTATCTTCAAATAGATCATGCACGTGTCAATACCATTCAGATTACCAATCAACATCGCACTGACCTATATAGTATACTTAATCAGAATTACTGATTAGGTACCTGTTTATATAATCATATCAGATAAATGCAGATATGACATCTTTAAAATGCAAATGAACCCCGATAAAAATATGTCAGATCTTAACCTGTGTAAGTACATATATGTGTGTATGTACATTATACTGATATCGTGGATTAGTATTCTAATGCCAAGCGTATGCTATCATAGTAGGCCTTACCTATAGTACATTTATATTCCTCAGTTATTTAGAATTACTCTCATTATATTTCCGTCACGGTTGATTGCACACCATTCACTGCACACATTAACTTCTTGATCTCTGTTCTCTCTGTTTACTTTTTTTTCCTCGTTGTTATTTGTATTTCTTTTCCTCTGATTATTTTTCAATTTTTGACCCTTATACTGAAATGACAAAAAGGAAATTCAGCGTTGACATGAAGGCCTTCTTGACAGATCCTGATGGTGCTACTCTTCTCCGAGACACAATATGTGGTCATCTATGTTCAATGATCGAATCCCTGAAAACGGATCTCAAGCGGAGAGATGATCGGATAGATCATCTGGAGACGAGGCTCGAGGAGTTAGAGGAAAGAAATGACACCCTCGAACAATATACACGCAGGAATTATGTGCGAATTAACGGGATCAGTGAGTCGGCTGCCGAAGACTGTGAGAAGAAAGTCTCTCAACCATCAACGAAAAGATGTCATTCTCACCACCGATGACTATGGACAGCATTGACCGGATGCATCGGATAGGCAAGCCAGTCCCCGGAAAACACCGATCGATCATCGGAAAATTTGCAACTTACCACCAGCGCAAACGAGTGATGTCAAAACGTTCCTCCCTTAGAGGCTCCGATATATTTATAAATGAGGACCTCACCAAACACAGAAACAATCTCCTCTATATAGCGAGACAATTTAAGAAGAAAGGTAGAATCACGGACTGTTGGTCCTACGATGGTCGAATCCTCATCAAAGATAATAAAAACCTCATCC
>KB310691.1:225675-283394 GCA_000328365.1 Capitella teleta
TTCTTCTCTCTATACATGTATTTTTTATTTATTTTTTGTTTGTTTTGCTACTTTTCATCTTCTTTGTTTTTGTTTTGCTTTTTTTTTTTCTTTTTTTCCTTGTAGGTATTGTAAATAGCGTCAGGTTAGATTAGGAATTGTAAATAAATAAGTAGGAATTTCACTCTTAACCCCTGCACATTGCACCTTGCACCTTTTTATTTCAAAATTCTACCACAGACGACACCGATAGTTAGTTAGTATTAATTGTTTTCTTTCTTAATTGATTTGCAGCATATACCCAAGTCTAGGTCAGCTACCACTTATCTGTATTATTACCTTTTTTGGAAAATAATAAAATTATCTTATCTTATCTAACATAGTCAACATGAAGCCCTGGCCTGAATAGAATTACAACACTGAAGCAATCAACGAAGGGCAGAACAACAATATATGATGAGTGTAGAAGACTGTAGACCTACATACTTGTGGCACTTTTCACAGAGCGCACACGTAGCTCCTTGTATCTTCGCTTTTATGCCAGTACATTCACCACATAAAGACCATTGGATGCTGACCACAGTAATCGGACACTATGCGTCTGCTGCTGTTCTTCGCTTGCCTCATCGGAGGAACGTCGTCTGCTAAGATTCTCCTGATGCCCGTGCACCATGGCAGTCACGCACGACTGTTTGCGGTGATAGGAGAGGCCTTGCAAGACGAAGGACACATTGTGCATGTGCTAATAGGCGAAAACCTTCGCCAGCATGTTGAGGAGCGGGGTTTGCGTGTTTTGTCCATGGGTAAGGATTTGGAGCCTGTTCTGGAAGCTATAGGGTTAAAGCTCTTTGACTCATCCCTCTCGGGAATATGGCAGATGTTCAAGGCTGTAAAAGAACAGGGGTTGAAGCACTGTGAGACAGCACTCCAAGGCGTACCATATGATGTTGTGGAAGCTGAAAAGTACGATCTTGTTCTTATTGACAACATGGATCCTGTGCGGTGCATGTACGCCGTGCCATATCGTTTGGGAGTGCCTTACATCTCACTGGGCGCTCGTCACGACCCCTGGTCAGCCAGGGTTCCTGCCTTGCCCTCGTCAGAAGGCCAGCTTGGTTTCATGACCATCACATCTGACTGCACCTTTTTCGATCGTCTTGTGAACACACTCGCCTCAATTGCGATTAAATTGACAACCCCTCCCTCATTTGCTGTAAATCAATCGTATCTCAAGCAATTCGCCTCAAACCGACCCGAAACCACCTTCGATCAGATTTATAAGGATTCAGAGATGTGGATCATAAACATGGAGACAGTGTGCTCTGATCAGCCTCGGGTGCATGCCTTCCACTACCAGTTCATCGCTGGCCTCGGCTGGACGCCTGCGAAACCCCTACCGGCTGGTAACATACAGTCTTTTGCTGATGGCGCAGATAATGGTTTGATAGTAGTGTCCTTTGGATCTGCCCTTAAAACTATCCCCAAAGAATTGATGGATGTACTGATGGAAACTTTCGAGAATCTACCACAGAGATTCATCATGCGGTTTGATAGCGAGCACCCCGCCAACACTCCGTCTAACGTCATGTTAGTCTCATGGTTGCCTCAGAATGATCTGCTCGGACACAATAACACGCGACTGTTCATCACCCATGGCGGCAACAATGGTCAGCTGGAGGGCCTCTTCCACGGTGTGCCCATGCTCACTCTGCCTGTATTCGGCGACCAGTTCTACAACGCTCGACGTGCTTTCTTGCGAGGTCATGGTCTCTTCTTGGATTTGAAAAGCAGCAGCGCCAGACAGATACATGGCGCCATCACGGAACTCCTTTTAAACCCGAAGTATCGCAAATCAGTGCAGAGGTGTTCTCGCATACTTCTGGATATGCCAGAGCCCAGGAAAGCTCTGTCATTTTGGGTGAACCACGTGTTGAAGTTCGGAGGCAGCCACCTGAAACCGAGCAGCATGCAGCTGCCCTTGTGGAAGTTCTTCATGTTGGATGTTGCTGCATTCCTCGCTGTGAGTGCAGCCATCATGTCTGCGTGTATTTTCATGTGCTGCAGGTGTACTGCGAAGCGATGCTGCCGACGCAAATCAAAGAGTAAAACAGAGTAACTGCATTTTCCTCACCTTAAGAATTCTTCCTGAGTAATAGACGCTTCATAGTGGACCTAAAAGACTCACTCTTACTGTAAATTCCTCGTTCAAATAAACGTTGTTACAAATCATCTCAATTATAATGTTAAGATGGACGCTACCATTCAAATGTGCTAGCTTGAAAGAGAGTGTGGGTGTGGGGCTCTACCAGGTTCCAGGATCAACACAGGACACTGTTGATGGAGACATGACAAAATACAGTTACCACAGTGAATCCTTTCCGCCCAGGGAATTAAAAAAAAAAAAAAAAAAAAAAAAAACAAAAACAGACGCAGAAGATCGAACAGCCACTCTCATTTTTAATTTAAAACTTTGCTTCATTAGCTCACCCATAAAGAAAGAAATAGACTGAGCCGAAATCGACCTCAATCAATTATCAGGAGATTAGCGTTGAGGTGGGTAAAAAGTAGACAGAATGCCGTTTGAATATTCTCATATACAGACAGAGATACAACTGTATGTAAAACTGGAAGTTACATGAAATGATCATGAATTTAGCGCTCAATTTCAGACGCTCGTGGAAAGTTGTGCAATTTGGCAATTAACAACGCTAATACCAACCACAAACTCACACAAACTATTATCCCGATATATTTTGGCCACCTAATTAAATAATAAAATATCCAAACCATATCCTCAGTTTATAAATAAAACCACTTGAACGCTTGATTGAACAAATTATCAAATTTTCACTCACTCATTGACCTCCTTGACCTAACCTAAGTTCGAAAATGAACCAGCTTTGAGATCCTTCATTATTTCAATTGCAAAATGTCGTTCAAATTGCTTCATTATCCCTGATAATTCGTGAAATGAAGCCTTATGTTGGCACATTATAGTTGTTTTTTATTTAAATGGTTATATACTGACGTGTAAAGGATATTTAATTATAATAAACAAATATATATTCCAGCGTCTCTTACTCATTGACTGCATGTTCTTGAAGCGTTATGATTACATAGTTGAGAAGAAGCGAAATCACACACAATCGCGGCACATTTTTTCGCGCAAGTTATGCTCCCTTGACACACTTATGCAAATGAGGCGAATGGCTGAGTGCGCTTGCACTTGTAAACATCTTAAAATGTAGGCATAAATTTGCCGAGTTTTGTAGGAAATAGTGTACGGAATCTAATTTTGAATAGTGTGGCGTTTCTAAAATAGATGATTTTAATACAGGATTTTCAGCGTGTCTGCCAATGCCCACAGGTTTTGACGCCACAAAAAATTCCAGTTTTTAACATACAAGTATCATCAGCGGAGATCTGAGATCGCCACTGACGAATAGGCTAGGTAAAATGTACTCAGTTGATGCTAAATGACGTACACGAACGGATGAAGATCTTTCTGTAACAGTGTGTTAGGTAATGCGGCAAAACATGAATATCCAGGAGTTCGAAATTTTGCTTTGGTGACAAATAGCCATGGGAGCCACGCATGTACCCGAGGACCCATATTAATAACAGTATACTTATTCTTTGGAACTAAATAATTTGAGTTCTATGTCTATTGTTCAGTTGCAAACTACAGTACATTCGTGTATAGGCCTATGGGATGATCAAATTAAAGTGTATAGGATTCGGGTTTGTTTGTTGTTGCTGTTTTGGTGAATTTGTTTATTTTTGAAAATCTTATTTTCTAAATGTAAGTGAAGCTCAGCGACGAAGAAATATAATAAATATAAATATAATTGTTCCTTTTCATTGAAAAGTAGAAATCATGCGATGCTTATTGCTTTAGTGGATGTTAGGCAAAGTATGCCAATAAATCAGGCAACGGATAATATGCTGATACTGGCGTACGTGAATGGAGTCCAGTTGTTCCTTTTAAGAGAATGTTGATGGCCTAGCTCTATTAATGACCAAAGTTAATCAACAGTGATTTGATAAACAGGCAGTCGTGCTCAGTAGACCTACTGCTGCATGAAGGTATATGGGATAATGAAGACACCGGCTTAGACGCAGTCCATTGGTAATTTGGTTACATTTGATAGATATAGGCTATAAAGGAAAGGGCTGAGTGGGAAATGGGAATAAGAAATGTGATGACTCCTAGAGCACACAAAATGACAAATCAGAATAATAATTTGCTCCCCACCAAAACCCATCTCTTCAAGGTCTTAAAAGGCGGTTAACGCAGTTAACCACCACCTGTTTTTCGAGGCAGTTAACACGTTGAAAATTGTCACACCTTTATTGACAGGCGTATGCCTTCCAGTTTCTCTTTACCGCCCTACTCTGATTGAGGAGGGAATTAGGAAACAGGGCTCCGTCATAATTTTTGCATTATGATCGTCGATAATTATGAAGCTCTAGGCCTAATTAAAACAGGACGATGTGGTAGGTAGAACACTTTGCTAGATAGACCGGAGCTGCTTGAGGAACTTCTTCAATCACGTCACTCGACAACAATTCCTGCAAAACCTCATCGATCGCTCCATCACCTTCGCTATTAAAGAGACACCTTCAAATAAAAAGCATTTGTAACTCTTCTGGACATCTAAGAGACCTGTGTGTCCACTAATTTGACAATATGAATAGTAATTAACGCGCCATGCACATTGATGATGGCATGGAGGCTGCAATGAGTCCATGACACCCACTTATGTCATGTTCCCGATCTCTTATGATTACAAGGTGCGTTATGATCACGAATATTACCTCAATGCGCAAAGTTCAGTTCAGCATTGGTGTAGCTCGTTCTATAATAACTTTCACTCCTTTCTGATGCAATAAACACGTGAATATCTTTGGATGTTTACAATACATTCAGATGCTCATTATATTTTGAAGATAAAGTATACTTTTCATGAATGGTAGCGCATAGTAATCCGAACCCGAGAGCGTTATCATGATGTTTAAGGGGTAAGTCAAGGGAAGGAGATGGTGATCACCAGATAAACAAGTTAAGGAATTCTGGAGCTAAATAACCGACAAGACGAAGTCGAGTTTGGTTATTTGGCTGCAGAATCACGAGAACTTGTTTATCTGACGACAACCAGCGATTCCGAGTGACTTAACCGGATTATGCCATGGAAAATACCTCTCAACTCAATCGAGACGACATAAAAAGAGTTTGACTGCGCGTCATCTTGAAACACGCAAATCAAAGAGTAAAACAGAGTGACAGCATTTTCCTCCTTTTCTGAAATTAACACCTAGCGTTTTCACTATTTCACGATATAACAGCTTTTGATACGCTTTGCTTGATCACGAAATATACTTCCTAGTTTTTCATAACGCTAAGCTTGATATACAGAAGCAAGGATGTTAATATGACTAGATTGCTCAAAGCAGTTTTGGTACGCATATACCCCCTGCCAAAAAGCCTCGTTCTGATATCAAATGACGTCACACCAACTGTTTCCACGTCGAAGCAACGAGAGTGTGAAACGGACCCATTATCGCTCTCTTCGCTCTGTAAACTTGGTGAAAAGGTTTTTCGTTCGGGATTGTGGCAACTGATGAAGTGCAGATACGAATCATAATTTTCACAGGTGTACAGATCGTTCAAACGCAGGTCTCATTGCATGTATTATCAAGCTGAACTGCCCCTCACGACGCGTCAGTGACTCAGTCACGGAAAGTAGCACAGATAAACCGGGCGAGGTCTGCGGTTTCGGACGCAATTTGGTACCAGGCTCTAGCTTACATGGCTCTGCATCGCCTGGTATCTTCATAAATCTCAGTACAAGCGTAGAATTCTAGAAATCGTGATTCGCAAACTGGGCTTGAATGCGTTTACCGTGACATACTGCAGCGGGATCCGTGGCCGGTCTCGCTATAGTATGTCAGCTAGATAGAGAGTGATTATATAATATATACTAATATAGGCCCTACTGAGTAGACAGCAGTCAGTGCAGCGTGTCATTGTCAAATTGTCAATCACTCTCAGTGACAGTCGCTGACTCAGTGAGTCAATGATGCCCTGTTGATACTGTATACGTTGCATGACTGAATGACTAGATTTCTGTATATTTCACGACCTAGTCACCGTGAATAACCTAGTGGATGTCTGTCTATACTCATAATACTGTGAGTCATATGAGTATTTGAATAATATTATAAGGTATATGTCCTACGTACATAAATAACGCGTTCAGAGCTTACTCACGAAATCTGTTACTCGTTCAATATCACAGGTAATCACAGACAGCGACTCAGCCACCTATTTGAACTTACTTTGTTGTTTCCTCGTTCATATTTCATATTAATCAAGGAATTCGTGATGAAGTCCAATCATGTAAATAAATCGGGTGAGACCAATGACGTCTCGCTGTATTATGTCAGCTACGTGAGCATATACTTTGTTCTCATTAAGAAATGCCAATAAGTTCCAAATATTCATATAATTAAAGTGTCTTTCAATCTTATAGACTCGTTCAATTGCAACTCGACCTGGAAATTGCCTGAGGAGCCTGTAGTATTCATATTGAAAAGCAAGAAAAGAGTTCCAAGAAGAAGAATCAAGTTTTGCTGGATGAACTAGAAAGATTGAAAGGTAAAGTGAAGGTATACCGGTACGTCTAACACTCAATATTGTCTTACAGTCGTAATTTCGCAATTACAAAGCTGAAGTTTATTTTACACGTACTTTGAAGTTGAATTATTTTCAGCTGCATCAGTTTGTTTATGGGAGATGGTTTGTTTTCAACTTACTATAATTTATTCTTTTCACTATGACATCACTTTATATTCGGGATTTCCTTGTCACTAGCCTTCGGAGTTTTGTGTTTTGCGGATCCTGTTATTATTATCAGGTTGTTCCTCATGCACAACATTGTGTAGGTAAACGTGATCAATATTTGCTGACTGATTTTAAATGAGGAAGCAATTAAATTATGGTCTTCACATAAAAAAATAAAACAACAGTTTCATACGTTATGGTCAATGAATGTTTTATGCCGATGTGTGCGTTATGATCACCAAGTGCGTTACACTTGTAGCATCTACGGCCAATTTTCATGCTTTGTGCTCGTTTGCAGAGCCCCCAAGAATGTAACGCGCAATGGCGGAATGCAACCGTGCCTGCGAGCGATCTATGTAGTAGTGAAAATCATTGTACAGAAGTATGTGCGAGTCCGATTAGCATAGCTGAAGCTCCATTGACCAAACAAGAGCAGAGAGGGAATCATCATGCAATTCAGGCTTCATGACAGAGTCACAACTGTATAACGAAACCTTATTTATTCCTTTACATCTTGAAAGCCAAGTTTGCACCCAAAATACATATGCTATGCGTACCTAATTCGCGGTATGGTTCGTCTCCTTTGGATTGCTGCGGTCACTTTGCCATACCCATTGTATACATTTTCAGTGTTGTTCAATAATTCTGTTCATGCCGCTGGTTTGCGGTAGCACATATGGAGGCATTTTTCTACGAGAATCAATGAGTAGGGCTCCTATTATACGAAACATGAATACTTGGTATGGTTGAGCGCCGTTCACATTATAAGCTTGCGGGAAACGAACGTACGCATCATTCCGCCGGCAATTGCGTTGTGGTTACATAATTATTATGCGGGCAGTCCGTGCGTGCGTGCGTGCGCTTCATATTTCCATCGGAATCTTCCATCGACATCACAATTGAAAACAAGCGTTGCCATGGCAACCTTATAGGAGCATGCGCAGATCACGCTGCCAAAAATAAATAAATAAATAAATGCCTCTTTCGTCTCTATATCCATGCATCAGGGTGGCTGAGATAGAAAACTTTCAAATGGGCCTATTATTTTAAGCTGCCTAAACTAAACATGGAAATGTTCATTTCAGCAGCGAAAGAAATAGTGAATTAACGAAGTGTGCAAACATTAATAGTGATTTGAACGATGCAGAAAAACATGCCTGAAAGATAAAAACATAATTAATTGATCATGTCAACGTGATCTCTATTCATATCACACACATTCGAATTGATGAGCGCATCTATCATAAATCATTTAGTTCAATTAACTATTCAATCATGGCTAGTATTGTGATTTGCTGTCATAATATAATTTTTCAAATTATTCATAAAATAAACACCAACATAATTTAGCTCAGATTTTGGTTGGCAACGATGCAAAATGAAACAATCATCTATACTGACGAAAAATTCCGCATGAACATTTCTTTTTTAATTAAAAGGCTCAAGTACGATGCATCCCAGAATAGCACATACGACATTGTATTAATTTTATATTCGTGAAATTAGTAAGATTTTTCTCCAGAAAATATCGGCATAGAGGCACAATTTGCAACTTACCAGCAGTACTTTGCTTTAGCGAGAAAAAGTATTTCACGCTATTTCCAAAGAAAGTCCACAAGTCATCTGCGGCATGAAAATAAAGCACCTTCATGGTCTATAGTATCTAAACTTTAAGGCTAGTCAGGCCGATTCAATGAAATTAACTCACCAACTTTTGATGATTCTTACGAAGCACTTGAAAGCATGTAAAACTGATGGTGTTTAAAGGGCATCAATCACACAATGTTTTTGCACGAGGCGCATTCTGACGTATTATTTGAAGTTAGTTGAAATGTTTTTACTTTGATTTGTTTGAATGTTGTCAGATGTTTGTGTGTCACAGATGAGAGTGACTTACCTGCATGGCCATCAAACAGGCATTCTCCCAATATAATCGCCGCAACACAGCCACCAGACCATGAACTCAGCGCCTTCGACAAGACCAAATCTTCAACTTAACTTGGCTGCTTCTACAACCGCTGCACTCAGTGTCTTGGCCATAGTTGTGGGTTGACTCATACAACAGAGAACGAGGCTCAATCGTCAAGCAGTTGACAAAGAGTCAACTCACAAAGTAAATGGGACAGGTAGGTTGGTAAGTATACTCTCAATTGCAGATCGCGGCTTGCTTGAATTTGTGGAACATTTTTAACATTCACATCGCCGCAACACAGCCAGCAGACCATGAACTCAGCGCCTTCGACAAATCTTCGACAAATCTTCAACTTAACTTGGCTGCTTCTACAACCGCTGCACTCAGTGTCTTGGCCATAGTTGTGGGAATAGCTCAGTGGGTTAAACCGACTGACTGCAATCCTATGCCGACCGTGGGGTTCGAGGTCCCGGGTTCGATACCCGATCAGGCCACGGGCGTTATGATTGCGAATTACAATTGTGATTCTTCAGTGACTCTGCAGTGCTGCCCAACTGCGTAACAAGGCCGGGCGCTGTGTACTACTGTCTATAATGGTATGCAGGATAAAGAACCTTTGGGATTTATCGGTAAGAATAGGGGGAAACCCCGATCCCGGGCCTTCTGTTCTGGCGCCCGTATCACTCGAATGGATTGGGTAGAGCCGTAAAACCCCAATCACTCACAATTACTCACAATCACTGTAGTTGTGGATTGACTCATACAACAGAGAACGAGGCTCAATCGTCAAGCTGTTGACAAAAAGTCAACTTACGAAGTAAATGGAACAGGTAGGTTGCATGGTAAGTATTCCCTCAATTGCATATCGCTGCTTGCTTGAATTTGTGGGACATTGTTGACATTCATTAATTCCCCACAAGGCTAATAAGTATGATGAGATCACGCCACCAATTTCTTCTTGTAACACGACTCTGGTAAACTGAAGTAGATACCAATGTTGACAGCCCCCTTTTCTTCTCTCTTTCTTCAATGAAATTATTCACTGTATTTATTATGCTTTATTCCGTTAAATTGCATTTAATCGATTATCTGTGAAATTTCAGACCGGCTGGCATGTTCGAGCTTCACTACACCTGATGCATTGTAGAACAATCAATCACGATTTAAAAATAATCAGTCAATATTATAAATCTCTTCTCCTTGTATCTTATCTCACCAAATATTTTCTCTCCCTTTCCTTAGAAAAATTTGGACTAGTGGGCTGGGGCTATAAACCCCCGAACGGTTGGGTAAAGCCGTAAAACCCCAATCACTCACTGGACCAGTGGGAATAAAAACTTTACCACAGACATCACCAAATCCGACACTGCAGACATCTGAACCCGTTTGCGGAGAGGGCAATTCCCCCGTGTGCATCACTTGCCACGGGGCCAAAGACGACAAAGATTGCTTCTTTGGGAAAGCCACTACTTGGGAGCAATGTCCGGACGAAACGGTGGGTTTAAGATGAATATTAACCAGCACTGTCGTGCGCTGTTAGTACACATGTGTCCGTAGCGCTTACCTTAATGAACATGGTCAACTGAGGATCTCAAGAAAATGCGGTAAACTGGCCAAGTGTCCTACATTCAAAGCCGAATGCCAGCCAGAACAAGAACCATCGAAATCTTGCAGCAAATGCAACTTCGAAAACCCAAGTACCTATTCGAATTGCAACTTTGCTCGTATTGTGGGTACGTTTCAATCAAGTATTTTGTGTTCCGAGTGACGAGCCTCAATGCCATTGATGTTACAGACACCAACATCTGTCGACTCGTGGGCGATCCGCACGTTAAGCAGCTCAACGCCCTTACCAACGAGCCACTTCTGAACTTGAATGGTCGCTGCAAATACAACGTGGTGACCACATATTGTGAACCTGGCCAGGGTCTTGGATGGTTCGAGCTTCACGCTTCGTTCATGTCTAACAATGAAGGAAAGAGTGCGTTCGCGCAGAAGCTGAGCATCACATACCACGATGACGTGAGTTCTCTAGTCTCAATGTTAGATCATTGCTTCATTTATTATCCCAGATGTACATGTTGGAGAGTAACGTAATTGATTTGTTTGGATCTGGGCCGATCACGATTCCATTCGAGAAATCGGGCATGAGAATCCAAATGAGAGGCGACTACTATGTGAGTTGGTTATGTTTTATTGGTTTTCAATTTCCTCGCTCAATTCAATCGCTTTCAAATTTCTCTTAGTTCTTTTTGATGAAAGAAAGAGTTACCGTCGTATGGGATGGGCACCATATGGTGAATGTGAGAGTTCCCAAGACAATTCAGGTCTGCGGTCTCTGTGGGCAACACACCAAGGACTTCCAGGGAGCTGACCTCCGTGTTGGCCCCAGTTACGAAGCGGGATACTGCAAAAACATGAACGTCACTTCGGACACCACACCCTTCAATGGAATGGTCAGAGCTCCACTCATTTTATGGTCAATATCAATGTCATGGTGTGATCATTTCAGGCTAGAAGCATGAAGGAGTATATGAATTCGTGGTACATCGGACAGAATGGACAGCCAGCGTGCGCGAAGGAATGTGAATTCTAATCCTACTGGCGATACGACATCAGAAATAAATATTATAGCAAAGAGCAAAAAAAAAACATAAATAATTCTTTTTGTGTCCTAATAATTATGTACAACTGTCGTTCACAAATAGGATTCCTTGCACGATGCAAGGGCATTGTAATCTCAACCACGAATCATTAGCTGACACGACACTTCGTATCTACCCTTTTTTTTTTTTTTTGGTCCCATCACCACAATGTGTTTATAACGGTTACGCAAATACATGGATAGATTGCTTGTTAGTGCGGAGCTATAAACCATTGTGTAGGTTATCCTGCACACCCATGGTATCTAGTGGGGCCGGTGAAGATGGCTCTTCAGCTTTAATACACAACACGGAAGACGTAGCAGTGGTTTGTCGTTGATTTCTGTCGGGCTTCCCATTTTGCTCACTCGAAGATGCCCGGATTGAACCAGATGCCCGGATTGAACCAATGACATCCTGTTCAAACCACTCTCGACGCTTATGATGGTGATTCTGCCGATCACTGTTTTGATAATTACAATAAATAGTGAAAACCCAGGGTAGACACTGAGACCCTGCTCTTATTTGTATGTCCAAATTGTATCAAGGAAGAGATTTATCCTGTGCAATCCATACAAAGTTCTTCTCTTCACAGCCCCCCATCCAGCTTTCGGTAATGCATTTGGTTTGCACAGCGAAGTCGGCCCAACTCTTCTACCAACTCAGCGACATACGCTTTTACACACTGAGTTAATTGCCTTCGTTTTGTCATGTACTCATTTGGGACGACATTCAAGAATGGGGCTGGCATATATCTCTACAATAAGACAATTATGTTAAAAAAATAAAAGGGTACAATTCTATGCTTTTTTCAAGATGTGTATATTTCTTATTATTTTGATTATTTGGGTGTTGATAATTTTCCACTTCTCCGCACACTTACAATTATGTCTGTTTTCTTATTTTAGTTAATCTTTTTTATGCTTACGTCACACCACAAAGCATACTGTGGTGTGGCAGTGCACAAGATGATTTAAGGTAACTATCCAAATAACTATCCAAATAAAACTATGATGCTGGAATTCAATTTCTATGTGGTTATTCACTTACTCAGAGCAACTCAGAGCGATGAAAAAGAGACATTCTACCATGACATTGTATATTACTTATGCAAAGTTTTGTCATCCATACCATGTTCATTGGCTGTTCTTGTCGTGTGCAATATTTCATTAGTCCCTCTCATTTTCGTGGTATTATTTTACCTCTTTGATTTGTGTTCTGGATCTGATCACTCAATTAAAGCTCACAAATTAATAGTTTTCAAACTGATATGAGCCACTATTTTACATGGCTTTAGGTGCATATTTCTAGGACTGCAATTCCTATGAATGGTGCTAGTGTAGTCAGGTATGGCCATTGAAGCATATTGTTCAGGGGTACACCAAGACACTCGTTTGTTAAATTTTAATGACGTCGCTGGTATCGCCACCTAGTGGATGCATTCCATAATTACTCGCCAGCAATTATAAAATCATTATGCAAACGCAAGAACGGGTGAATAATTTATTGGAATTGAAAAGTTCAAGTGCACAGCTTTGCTTGCGTTCTTTACGCGTGCCACCACTCCTTTTCGCAGCGGGGAGTTTGGAATCCGTAGGGACAGAGGCAGACGCAGATCGCTTCCCCTTTCCTGCCTCTCGAGATGCGCGGTCCCTTTCCCCCATTGTGGCAGGCTGCGGTGCGCGAGCGAGGCACGCAGTTGAAACTCTGCAAGGCGCTTCCCAGGGCTCTCTTGTCCTCAGTTAGGAAATCTGGAAGAAGGTTATAAGCTTTATTGACACCATTTTCTATTGTGAGTACTTTGCTATTTGCTGACATCAACGGAGAAATATTTACTTGTCATTTTAACATATCGATATTAGTGCAATTAACAATTAGTTACTCGCACCTTTTTTTTTTTCTTTTTTTTTTCCCTGGAAGGATGAGGCAAAAGAAACTATGCATCTAAAATACATGCCATACAACATCTCTTTATTGAAGATCGTGAATTTATTCCGAATTCAGTTCAGCAAGATCTGAGAAATGTTCATTTCTGATTGTAACGTTAAAACGTTCATTTCGTTGATGACAATATTGGAATTGACTCAATGTTTTCTCATTGTTGATAAAAGTCAATGGGAGATGGATGAGGCTGCCTCGATGCAGGCATAATTGTTTCCCTTGCACTGATCATCACATAATGCTCTTTACTGAATAGCCACAACATATTACGGCTGAGCCCCTATTTAGCTGCCCAGCCACTCTGCTGTGGCGGTTAAACGGTCTATGATACCCTCGATGTTATATCAAGCTTTTTATAACGATCACACAATATGCCAGCTAATGCATCTGATAAAACACAGGCTCAATTATTAACCTCGTGTTGATTCAGAGCGCATCATTCGTTTATATTTATAAAAGGCAAAGAGTGGAAAGTCCTTATGGGTCAATTACGTTCAGCACTCACCTCACGGTAAGCACATTGTTTAATGGATGTTCTGTGTACCACAGGTGATCTATTTGTCAGATGTGCATGTCCATATGTCACGCACAAATACACGTGCATGATATTTCACAGTGTCTGAAAAATAGAGACCGCACGATGCGAGGGGAAGGAACATTGTCCTTGGTTGCTGCGATTCTGGGAAGCAACGTGTCGAACGAAAAGCATCAGCTCCGCCATCCATTCAATGACTTGCTTACCCCTGAGAGCTTTTAAAAGAACTTGCAAATATTTCTCATTACGTACAAAGGAGTGTCTGTAGCTGACACGTTAATTAGTGCATCACGGATAATTACATTTTTAGTACATATAAGCAGGGAGCTATGCATGATTTGAATTCAGTATAAAAACATTCAAGGATATCTCTTCAGAATCACAATTCTGCGTATTGGATTTCGAAAGTATGCAAATAATTTCTAAGCAGTGTTTTGAAAATCATAAGAAAGTTTGTAGGCTTGTCATCACCGTCCCACAAGACACAAGGTGCACGAAGGTGTGTACGAGGGATACTAATTGCTAATTAAGGATGCCTAATGGTTCTAATTAGTTCGTAAGGCTCCTTCAAAACATTCGAGCGATACCGGTGTTGCGCAATTCCATACCCGTGTATGTTAGTTTTAGTGCAATTACAATATTATGAGTTATGGGAGTTATAATACAGGAATCCCCGGAACGAGTGTATTACAGGCAATCCCAAAATGATTCGTAATATTTAGGATATAACTGTCTGATAAACATGTATCTAGATGTTTTCAAACGGTTGCCAAGTTGACAATGAATTTAGAATTACATGGAAATTGATTGAATGATCTCAACTAATCAAATGAGCCATAATTATATCACAGCACTAAATATTACAAAACTAGTTTTACTCGATTGCTTTAAAATATCACTCAATGTTTATAAGGTGCTTGCTCCGTTTGCAGTTCGGACATACGAGGAATGCTAGCTGTTATCATTACACGCCAAGGTCCTGTTATGTAGCTACGATTCGTCATTTTAACATGAGCATTTTCATACATTAAATTCGTTTTTATTGAAACACTCTGAAATTCGTGGCAATCAATGCACGATCAAGGCACGCTTCTGAGGTTGCAATCTGAGGAACAAATGAAGTTCTGTTTTCGTACCTCTCAGCTTTCAAACGAACACGCTGCCTATCACAAAAACCCTTAATTACAGAGCAACCTGTATACCGAATAACCCGGTAGAATAAATCGGTCATGCATTTCCCCCAGTAAACCAAGTTCACGTTTGTTCGACGGAGCAGCGGTTTGTCCAACATTTGCATCTCATAACAGCGACAGGCATAACATAACATAAGATGTTCTGTCCTTCTAAACGAAGCCCCAAGTAAGACACATTCCTCTTTAACTGAGTTCTCTCGAAAACCATTATGGAAACCTGATACGTGACAACTGTGCGCACAAAACAATAAAACATCAATTAACCGACGGGCAATTACGAAGCGATTCCTCTGAACCCTTCATGCGCATGGCGTCCGGAAACACAGCCCTGCTCTGCTATCCATTCCGAATGACACATCACAGAGAAGTGCGACGGAGAAGAAGACGGGCTGGTTTTAAATTAACGCATCTTCAAACAGATCAATCAAAGCGGGAAGCATTCGTCGCCAAAGGGCTTATAATATTATGCAATGGATGCAGCATCAACTGGGCAAAGCATCCTTACATGACGTTTACATTGGTCCATCAGGGGTTGTTGTTTTGTGTGCTGTTTAATGGCCAGCAGCAAACAATATTTCCGCTACTCACGTCACAGCTTACCAGAGGGAGACTTCAACGCTCAGATCAAAAGTAGTCGTCTGTCGTCGGCATTTACTTGGGTGATGTCAATATCAAAGGCTCAAAGGAGAAGGGGGTGGGGTTGCAGTGATAATCGACTGCATAGCAAGGGTGGTGGTGGACAACTGCCAAAGTCCTCCTGGCGCCCGTATCATGTAGAAGCGTTGCAAGAAGCCGTGAAGCACATGCATGCTCCTGCTCACGCATCTACCTTTCATGTACCTACGATTGACCTGACACGAACGTCACCTGTATACCAAACATCTGCGCAATTAGTTGCGATTATTTGGTTATTACCTACAAACTCCTAAGCTGATGGTTAATCGGAGGAGGGCAGCGAATGAGAAGGCAGGCCGGAAATATATATCTCAATGAGTTCATAATTAAAAAAACAAAAACAAAAACAACACACCTTCAGCTGACCACTCATTCATGCTTCAGTGCGATCATGATGGAGCTCCCAATCATCGTTTGCTGGGTCATCTTGACCACTATGAATACCATATTATGCGTACATTATTGCAATTAAGCTCAGGTGTGAATAGGTGAACATTTCGATCAACGAAAGGTTGCAGTCTCGCCCTAAGTGCACCCTTTGGACCCTGCAAGCAAAGGTCAACCCCACTGACGTCAAATTTGATCAACTTGTAAATTGTGAATGACGCTGATAGTATACTTATGTAATAATAAATTAGTCGCACTTCTAGATACTGTGTACATTTACACACAGCGCCATCACTTCATCGGGGTGGTCCAATGGTCCAAAAGAGGCATCAAAGGCGAGTGCCAAGGAGCTCTGTCGCAATCTCTTGGGCATGCAGTGTCCTGCAAATCGAGCGGCTCGGATGCAGCGAGATCCAATTCCCTTGACTTCTCACGCGCTTACATGCTCAAAAGAATCCCACATTTGAGTCTATTAGTCAACGGGGAACATCATATTTACGTCTTAATAGTCAGAAATGTGACAAAGAAAATATGGAAATGAAAAGCAATTTTGCAAACCCTCATTTCCAAACCCGGTTAAATAAATGCCAGAAATTTTGCTTTGCAAAAAAAAAAAAAAAAAAAAAAAAAAAAAGTAAAAAAAAAAAAAGAGACAGCAATGCAATATAATCATATGAAATTCAGCAAATAGTGAATGACGAAAACGCTGGACAAATTGCCGCAACAAACAAAAAAAGGCAATTTTGCTATTTGGCGGCAGTCCCTGAACAGCCAGCGGAGGCAGGTAGTGCCAAGCACGGCCGGTGCTTTTTGTGAGCAATAAATAATTAGAAAGTCAGTCTGACACTGTGTACATTGATCACTCAATCGCTCACTTTCCTCATGATCTGTACGCGAGCTTAAGGTTTACGGCGAGCACTATTCCGCGCCATGGTGGACGCGTTGGTGAAATCCGGACTGAGGATTCAAAGTGCGTAATACTAATGAAACCTCATTTGATGAGCATGACTTTCTTCGTTTGTATTATAAATAAAGGTCTTGCAGTGAGATTCCAAGTAGCAACTCAAACACACTCTTCTCAAATACCTTGTAGTTACTTCTTTTTATTTTTTATTTTTTCTGTTTCTTGTTCTTGTTCTTTTGTCTTTTCTGTGTACTGTTCTCTCTGATTTCAATTCAAATTCATGTTGCACGTACGTCGCGAACCTATTGTTATTATGTGCACTTTATTCACTGTTATTCACTGTTCTCTGCTACACTGCAAACGTACCACGAATAAAGTCAAAGACCTGCTACAATCCCGGTTGTCATCTATCCAAGAATGCAACAATTACAAATGTACAAGCAATCACTCATATATCAAAGATGCAATACAGCTCTTGATTGCTCTGCGTGTGCTATGGAGATGTGTTACATAACCCGACTGCCTGTACTCGTATTGAGGCTATTGTAAGAACCATCTTTTTTGATATTACAAGCGTGTGATCCATAGCTGCCTTCTCGGAAAATGATACTTTTACTAAGGCAACAAAGTTCATCCAATTTGTGGCAATTCGCTTCATTGCCAGATTAATCAGCAGTTAATTACTTAATCTTGCAAGAAGGACAACAAAGATAGAAAACGGAGTTATGCCCTGCACTGAGTTACACTGAAGAATCATTCGAACAGAACCAGTGGAGTAAGCAAGGTGCGGCCATGGAGGGATTTCACATATAGTTTCCTTAATTGCACACGCTCAGTTAGTCACCACGAGGCACTCGCATCAGTCCTTTTACAAATGTCCTCACTATATTCCACAAATCGTTTTCGTTATTTTGCCGTATTTAAAACATGCGAAGACCACTTATCCGAGCTAATGGGATGCTGACAACCAGATCCCACAAAGCTCAGATCATCATCAATTTCAACGTTCCTTGCAATCAAATTGGGGCAATAAAGTGAAGAACCAGATCAATTGAAGCTTGCTTTTCCTTCAGGAAGACCAAGGTCGGTCTTACTGCAGTCCAAAGCGGTTTCAAAAGAGGAATGACGACCGAATACTGTTAGGTTGAATGGTCGATGGCTGTCTATACAAAGGTCCGTGGATTGTTTCTATTCGAGAATGGCATAAATATGCCTCGTGACTCATTATAAAGAGTCTTCATCAGAGAGGGGTTGTGATTTCGTCGTTTCTCCCTAATTATTGCTACCCAATAAAGTGTATATGGCGCATCCAGGGTCTATGATATAATGATATGAGGTAATATGAGTAGATTCTGGGGTTCAGCAAAAGGAGAAGCAGATGCACGGAGTGCGTTGATGTCACGCGCATATCTAAATGTTAAAATCCTGTGATTTGCAATATATATCATTTTATTCGTGAAAAGAACTCTCACATTTTATGGTGATGAACAGTAAAACATAACGAACAAAAAATAAGAAAAGGTAATAAAAAAAACTACATGTACATGGTGAGTTTACTCACTGAAACAAATAAAAAATAGAAACAAGTTAATATCTTCGTAAGATAAATTCATGGAGCTGTGTGATGGTATTCGCTCATAAAGCAGGTCAACAATGGCCAAAACACTAGACAAATCTTCATCGTTTAAATAATTATCACATGCTTTCAAAATTTTGTATTTCATCTCTGATTTTCTTAGATCAATGGAATTGATAAAATTGTGACATTTGTTTAGATAATCTAATCGTCTATTATTTGTGGCTATATTACTACATAGTACTACTATTGCGGCTGATTTTTGCTACATACAAAACAACACGGTTCCTGCTATTTAAACAATCTGAAAACAAAATTTAAAAACCGACTATTCAATTGAGCAAAAACAGTTGGCATTGACATTAAGAATGGAATAAATTTTGACCTCGTCAGTGGTGAAATATTGAGTACCTTTTTACAGCACTTTTTCAAAATTGAGTTTAAATATTGTATTGATTTTTCACTCAGATTCCAAAGAGGAGAAAAAAAATGAGAGCAGTACGATCGAAATAAATCTCTTTTAGCAAACCAAGTACAATGGTCAAATTTAGAGAACATGACATTTGTTCTTCGTATAATATCATGAGCAGATCTTTCTATATTTTAGTGCTTGCATTCTCGCCAATATATACACCAAGATGCTTACAAGATTTCATAACCTTAACAACGCTATTATTCAAGTGAATGTTTACATTGGAATTACAATTGACAATAATTACAATAATAATACGCTTTTGAAGGGGTTGTACAAAACGTCATATTCCGAGGCAAATTTTTCACAAATGGCAATTATTTTTTGAGCCGCTCGATGACTTGGCGCTAATAGAGTGAGATCATCGGTATACGCCAAAGCACCGACATACCTTTTTCCTAAAGGACAACAAATGCCTGATTTTTTCCAACCGTTCAATCAGCTCATCCATGTAGATACAAAATAAAATTGGAAACAGTACCCCGCCTTGTTTTACGCCATTTTTTACAACTCATTGAGGAAGATCGTTTACCATTCCAATTAACGACTAACCTCTGCTGCGTGTACATCGAAACGAGTAATTTACAAATCCGAGGACAGAGATCTCTACGGATCAGAGGACGAAACAACTTTATATAATGTAACCTGTCGAAATGATATTTGGTTTAGTATAATTATTGTTTTCGCTTCTCTAGCTTGATTGAACATATTCATTAACACCAACAAATTCAGTACTTTGAAGTTGTAACGCACTTCCCATCCCAACAGATGACATGTGGCGGATTCCATACCAAATCAATATTTTAAGAACATATTGATCAAGCTTCTTATTGTGGGGGATTTTTTTTTTTTTTTTTTTTTTCTTTTTTTTTTTTTTTTTTTGCGCTCTTCGATTTCGGTCTCAGGATAGATACATATTACATAGGTGTGATGAGTGTTGCGTGCCTTAATTGCATGTATTCCACAATGGCATTGTTTGCATTGAATTCAGAGTTGACAGGTAATGCAATTCATCCACCTGATCACATTATCGCAGTCGACATCATTAAACATTTACAGATGCAGATAATCCGTCTGATTAAATTGTTAATTCAATTGATTATATTATTCGTTGGTTGGTCGATATGAGACTGCCGATAGGGTGACGGTCAACCATGCATGCCGATATTCCGGGGGTGGATATCCTTGAACCAACCAACGAATATGCCGAATGTAGGTCAATGGTGCCATGTACATCAACAAATTAATAGCAATTATAAGATTGTCGACCATGAAAGAAACACTGAATGCGCTGTGCAGCAGCTGACTTGTTCACAGTTGAAGCCAGATTTCGAATGTGAGTGATTGAGTGAGTGATTGGGGTTTTACGGCTCCACCCCATTTCGATTTCGAATGTAAAAGGGATATCGAAAAGTAAACCTGCAGAGATCACTCCACGCCTATTCGGCACGTCGTCTCTGTTGTCAATAAGCCACCCCCAGCCACAGCCGACAACGCAAATGATGAGGTCTATCGTCACGTCGAAATTGAATACATGTGCTCACAGCTTCATCACCAGACTGATCAGAGCTGACAGCTAAACTATGCTCTGTATAAAACTAACAATTACCGGCGGAAATCAGTTTGAGCGAACACTGAAGTATAGGCTTACGTAATATAGCATGGGACATCTGCCCAGGGGAATCATGACGCAAATCACAAAGCTTCCGCTGCAGGAAAACAAGCTGCATCGATTGTGTCAAAAATCATGAGATTGACAGATGCCCAAGTGCGTATAGTTCCAACGAAACGAGGCAATTAACTGCTGATAAACCCACAAGGCTTTATTTTCAGCAGATGTTATCAAAACAAGAAACAACCGTGGACAACAGAGAATTTAGATCTGGTAACTTTGACGAACATTCTTTAAATACAATGTCAGTGGACATTTGCGGGACATTCGTGTCAACAGAGGCATATCAAGAGAGGCAATTGAAATCATTATGTGTTGGTGTATATTGACTGTATACTAAACGCCGTATTATAAACTGAATTGTCTAATAAATATAAATCTATTCCTGTCATAACATATTTATTGCGAGATAAATAAACTGATCGCCATGGAAACAATATCCCTCGTAATTCACAATACTACGAGGGTTGTTTGAAAAGTTCTCGACCTAACATAGAACGCGTTATCGCAGAATGTTGAAATTTGACTTGAATATAAGTTAGCTTTCCAGATAAAAATTGCAAGCATTAAATTTCCAAGAAAGTCACGTGATCATCTCTGGCACCAATTTGAGCGATGCAGGGGTCAGCATTTCGTGAAAATTCGGCAAACTCCTGATTTACGCGCTAATTCAAAATCAACTTTAAACAATTAATAATCGACGAATTTCCCATGTATTTTCCTCAAAGATGCATCAAAGCAGTGACAAATTATAATGTGTTTGTAACATTTTGATGGAATTATTATAAAATAGTCAAACGAAGCCGAGAAGAGAGTACTAGTACCGGCATTATATCCCTTCTGGTGATCAAACATTTCTAAAAAACGGGAAAACGCTATGCGAATTATGCTTTTTTTTTTTTACAAACACATATGTGTTAATTTGCACGTTTGCGTGCAAATTGCACCAATGCATCCAAAGTAGTCCTCACGGTGCGTAAACACGTTTTCAGCGATCTTTTATGGTGTTTTTATGTTTTGGCAAAACTTTACGTAACAGGATGATAATAATAATAATAATATAATAATAATATTTATTTTCTTATAACACGCAAAAGTGCTACGCTTCCATGCGTTGTACATAAAAACTGCCATGGAAATGTTAAAAAGCGATGTTAAAAAGGTGATTCTTTTAAGTGTTTTTTAAATTAATCAGTGCCCGGAGTGTTTCGAAGATGTTCAGGTCAGTTGTTCCACAGTTTTGGTCCGAAAAGATAAAAAACCGGTCTTCAATTTTCTTTTTGGTTCTGGGGACCGACTATATGAATCAATATGATGACCGAAGCAGTCTAGAGGGGCAATGGCTATTGCACGCATTGATCCATATGTTTGCTTTTGGCATGGTACAAAATGCCGGTGTCTGCAAAGACTTCGAGACCGCACTAAGAAGACCTACATATCATCAAAGCTACAGGATGCCATTTCCACCAAAGACACGTACAACATCTTGAATCAGCTCCTGCACAAACAGTCCTCCTCACCACTCCCATGGCATGACGGCGAACTCGAACTGGCAGAAAAGTTCTCCAGTGTTTTCATTGAAAAGATCGAACGTGTGAGAAGTGCGATTGGTGCTCATCCTGATCCTGATGTTACAATCGAGCCTTGTTTGAGCACTGAAATCACTCCTCTGACATCTTCCCGTCCAGTTTTGCAGGAATGGATCTTTAAGACGTGATATTCCACAACCCCCAAGTTCTGCAATCTAGACCCGATTCTAACGGCGCTGCTTAGGAAGTGCCCATCAGCTGTGCCCCTGCTGTGCTTCACTATCAACTGGTCTCTCGCTAACTTTACTATGTCAGGCGGCCACAAGACTGCTCACGTGCAACCTCGCCTGAAAAAGACTTCCCTTGGCCATGATCAGCTGAAAAACTATAGGCCGGTATCTAACATCTCCTGTATTTCCAAGATGACGGAAAAAGCCATAGTTTCTCAGCTCAAAGACCACTACTCCATCAACAACATCGATGTGCAAATGCAATTTGTATACAGAGCAGGACACTCAACCGAGACTGCCATGGTGCGTGTCCAGAACGACTTGTTAGACGCTGGGGACAGGGACGGCGGTGCAATACTTGTACTGCTTGACCTCTCCGCAGCGTTCGACATGCTTGACCACCCGCTCATTCTGCATGTTCTCAAGTACAACATCGGTGTGACTGATTCAGCCCTTAAATGGTTTGAATCGTACCTCACAAACAGAAAACAGCTTGTGACATCGAATATAAAGAATCTTGTGTACGGAGTTTCACAAGGCTCCGTACTGGGACCCATCCTCTTCACGATTTACACCAGCCCCTTCAGCAACATCATCTCGAACTGCGGCATGAACCATTACCTTTACGCTGATGACACCAATTTGTACATTGCCGTCAAAGTCCGCTTGCCAACATCAATGTCTTCATTGAGAGAAAGCATCCGGAAATGCAGCAACTAATTTCACCGTTGGATGACTGCCAACTTTCTCAAAGTCAATGAAGATCAACTGAGATCGAACCCTCTTCGTTCAACATCATTGGAAAGACAATCACATCTAGTGCATCAGTCAGGGATCTTGGATTCATGCTCGACAACAAGTTAAGCATGGCCGATCTAGTGAGAAACATCTGCCAAAAGTAATTTTTCCATCTCCACATGATTCGTAAGATCCGGAATTTCATCACTGAAGACGCCGCTCGACAACTTGCCCACGCCAATGTCAGGAGCCATATTGACTACTGTAACGCTTTGTTAGCAGGATCTCCGTCTTACCTGATCGACAGACTCCAGCACATACAGAACTGTGCAGCCCGCCTAGTGAAATGTGCAGATAGACACTCGCCATCCCTCCCTCTACTAAAAGAACTATATTGGCTACCCATTAAATTTCGAATAATGTTCAAAATTAATGTCCTTACTTTTAAAGCCCTGCGTGGCTTAGTACCACCATAAAATTATATCTGCTCCCTCATCAATACTTATACACCTGCTCACCCCTTTCGATCATCAAACTTCACATCGCTCTCTGTACCTAAATTTCATCTTCAATCATATGGCTACCGTACATTCTCCCACCAAGCACCCATCTTTTAGAACCGATTATCTTCCAACCTACAGAACCAGCAATCGCTTGATGCTTTTAAAGCCCAACTTAAGACTTACTATTTTAACATTGCATTTTCTAGTAATTTATGATTTTCCTTTTTACCTCTGTTTGTACAGCGCATTTGATTGTTATTTGATATTGCTGAAAATGCGTTTTAAATGTAATAAATGAAATGAAATGAAATGGTATCGAATATAAAGCTCAGAACAGCTCTGCTGTATGTCAGCATGGTGCGAAAAATCACTAATTAGTAACCCAGGCAACAGAAAATTTGAAGTACAAATCACACTGATGTAATCATTGATAGAAGATACACAAGTATTCCAGTTTAATTACAAGAAGCTCCGCATTCCCGATGAAAGTGTAAATCAGGGTAAACGACGGAGTCGCTGGTCAGTGCAACCTCAAGGTGCTGCTGATTCACTCAATGTCTCTAATTTGGGCAAATTTGGTACCAATGGGTTCCTTTTTGGAAGCAGGTTCACGTGATGCACTAACCTACGCTTTAAGGTCCCTTGTGACACATATAATCCACGCAAAAATGTGAAAATTAGGAGACTAATTTGAATTGAACTCCTTCCTGTGCGTTGCCATGGAGACATTGCCATTCGGGCTCACCATGTTTTCCCCGAAAGGGTATCAGTTATTCCTTTAGAGAGATATTGAAGTATCATGTTAGGAATCTAAATATTATAAAATCATTCAAATAAGGTTATATAATTATCCAGAGTTGTGCATAAATATATGGGCACATTCAACATTTTCTCACTCTAAAATATCCATTTAGACACACATGCATAGTGACAAATATAAAATAAATTATCAGTATGGCAAAATCTTAAGGCAGGAGCAGATGCCTCAAGTATGTTTCTTTCTCACAACACAAATATTTAACATAATATTATGTGGCGGAATAATGAATTTAATGGCTGCATGACTTTTTGATCGTATGATTGCGGGTATTTTGTACCTCCGCAGCGCAATTTCCGTGTTAACTTATTATTATTATTATTTTTTATTTTTTTATTTATAGATTTCCATTAAATTTTCATCACAGCAAAGCCAATGTACAAGCAGTGTACTCGATTAAAATAAGCGATCAAATGTTGCGAGAAAGTGTTATGAGAGACCCACAAATCAAACTGTTGACACCAGAAATTAGGCTTTGAAAGTGATATCGGTGTAAGTGGACTCAATCAAAAACTAGTTGTGTGATCTTATAAATAGTTGTTCTAACTAACCACCAAATCGCACGTCTCTAAGTACTGCGCATTCAATGTTAGGCCGAGAACTTTTCGAAAAACCCTCCAATAATTATTGTAAAAACAGCTCTTTCGGCTTAGGCTCTCAGTGATGAATAGCCCTTTGAATATTGGATATCGTCAAACTGGCCGATGATGACCACATCATTTTATCACAATCCGTCGAGAGAAAAAGTGACCCAAAGCAGGAATTATTCAGAAACACCTGAGAGTTGCTGATATGAAACTCGTGCAATTCACATACAATATTCATGCAGCGCCGAGGTGTGATCAGGTTAACCCGAGAAGGGGTCGCGACTGAACGGACCATACATCGCTTAATGGACGTGTCCAAAATTAACAAATTCCCGCTTCGTCCGCTGATGACTAAGAATTTTACCGGTCTCTTTTTAGTGAGCATGTGATTTCGTACTACGCTGCTCATCGAGTTCGGATCTAGTTTCGTGTTGTCTGGTGGGAGATTATTATAGTGTAAATAATTTTGTTGTTCTCGAGATATGTAAATTTGATTGTTGGCGCATTGGCGTACTTTCTCCCTAGAAGAAAACAAACAGCCACAACAACACATTGAAATATACAAACACAGAACAATTTTGCTTCCTTTCCTATCAGCCGCAGGATGTATTTGAGGGTGATATCCTTGCGCACATCACCCCCTCAGTCCCTCACTTCCTCACCCCCTTACCCGGGACTTTCCATCTCATTTACTTAAGGTTTGTTGATCTCTGGACTGCTCTGAACTTCAAAGTCCACTTTGATCAGATTTTGGTCGGATGCAGACGGATTTACAGCAACGCAATCTTAGATTTAGAATACCTGATCAAATTTCAGATTGAAAACTGATCTAGCTGTTCTGGCGCCCACATCACCTGAATGGGTTGCGTGGAGCTGTGAAACCGCATCGTGCCTCACGCGTCACGCCTCGCGCCTTCTCAGATGCCGCAAAATTTACAAACATTCCATTTTGGGATCTTGGTGTGAGAATCGCTTTCGATGTCAAACTGTTCATTTAGCCGCGTGCTCTAAGATTCATTTGAAGACACATGCAATCTTTCTGGGTCCTTGGTCTTATGCAAATGCTTGGACAATGATAAATAATTTAAATATAGAAGCTCTTTGACAATTTTCACGTCATGTTTTTATGCATTGCGTTACTAAAGGTCAACGACTAATCATCCGAATGAGTTCTCTATCTTCGTAGTATGTCTATGTAATTCAGCATATGCATGTGCAAGACCCTGCTTCTCGCTGACAAAGCACTCAAAGAAGAATGACCAGTCTATCCAGCTGAATTACTTCATCAGGTTGTTCTAAATCGTGATTGTTATGCATTGAACTTTGTACATTCGATCGACATGACGACTCCGCTGCCACCCATGTTGCGACACTTCCATGGAACAAACATGCTTCTAATGTGAACGGAACCACGGAACCAGTATATTCTTTTTAATCTCATTTGAAGAAGTCCTCTTTGTTCATGAAAGCTTTTGATCCATCATTTTATTTTTGTATGTTCTTATTGTATTCACTGATTTTAACCATCATTAATTATATCATATACATAGGGCAATTAAACATCTTCTTTTTTTTCTGATTGGTAAAGATGGCGCTATATGAATACTACTTAAGGCGTGAACATCAGAGATGTTTTCACGGTTGCCACAAATGAGCCATCGCAAGTAAGGATGATCTTATTGCACCACTCACCGTAGTCTTGGTCGTAGCGTCCGAAGTCATCCAGAGTTTGCGCTCTCTTCTTGATGTAATCAATGTCCCATTCTGACGTCCAAGCCTGTCGCTTCTGTTTCCGAACCGGAGAGTTATTGAGAGTAGGTGCACAAAGGACGACGACACCAGCGAACACCGCCACGAGGAAGCAAAGACGCAGCATGCTAGCATATCCCATGGTTGGTGCTGAAGAGGGAGACCACAGTCGGGCCCTTATGTATACACGCAGCGTGCACGGGGGAGGGGGGCAAGAGAGGGCTTGGATCGCTACGCCTACCTGCGAACAAAGGGTGTGAATTTCAAACAAGGCAGTCGCGCGTCGTCTTCTTCGTCGTGGGTCTATCCCCCTATTTGACACATTGCATAATCTTTTTGTTGGAAGTCCACTTATTATGAACCATGAGAGTGGAAGCATAATCATGACCAATCGGCGATGCAATTCCAACCAATTTTTCTAAGGAAAGTGCAACGATGTTTACAACATATTTAAGCAACGCCGTCAGAGCCTTACATTCCTCAATTCTCCACTTATTGTTTATATATCCAGAGAAGAATAAAGCTTTGCTCTGCCTCCAATGCGATTAAATACCGCTACAAACGAAGCAAAATGAGACTTTTTGGGGGGTTTTCTCTGTGTGTTTCAAAGCAGATGGAACTTTGTCTCATGAGAAATTGTACGAAGCAGGTTTCAGAACAAACAAAAATTATGATAGAAAATAAGAGTTTTAGAATGCAGATATTTCTGAAATTTAGTTTAATAATACCATAAATGTGTATACGTTGTGTTGCTTGACGGCTAATTAAATACGACAGCATACAATTAATACTCAATAATTTATACTCAATGCTATACATGTATATAATTATGCGTTGTGGATCCTGTTGGAGTGTTTTATGATACAGAGCATTTCCTTAGAAAAATCACTACAAAAGGTCTCGCTCGGCAGTCTGCAGAAGGCGGTCAAGTGAATGGATCGATCAATTACATGTAAAATGCGTCTTTGCGATTGGCTATGGAAAAACAGTGAAATAAATGTAAATATTGTAAAGAGAGATCAGAAAGTAAGGCAGAGAGAGTGGCAAAAAGAAAGTCTGCAAGTCAAAGCACAAATAATAATAAGAATTTATTTGTATAAATAAATATACAGGATTAGGGTAAGTGAAACGGAAAACAAAAAATATCGAAAATCGAAAATAAATCATTTCTACGACATAAAGGTAGCTTAATTAAATTGTAAAATGATTAAATGCACAAAGTAATTTTTCACAAGTAATTTCAATGTTTAAAAACATTAGGCCATCTCTTAAGTAACAGAGGTATTTTGAGGCTAACGATTCAGCAATCGTTGCTTCATCATATATGCCTCTTTCTATTATACTTTTTACATTTTTAAAATCACCAAATATAAAACGTAACGGAACAGAACTTAAAACAGGACATACATGTACATTTTCACTAATGACAGAATACATGCAACCATAAAAACAATACTTGCTGGCGAGCTTTACAATGGCGTTACTGCTGCTCAGGCACTGCATATAAAAACTTAAAGAGTGTATCATTAGGGCCGAGTTTGTTAAGGTCACATGGCTTTAATGAACACTTACATGATGTTTAAGTCTAGTATGGCTCTATAAACTATGGCAATGTATTATACTTTTAGGACAGAGAATACACGAAAAAAAAATCCATCGCTGATGGCTGACAAGTACCAAATTACCCCTACTATTGCAAACAGTCCATTCACACCAGAGATACAAAGTTCACACCGATAAACTGATACCATCAACAGAAGTCCTTCCAAATATACATGTAGATACATACTTTACATGCTAAACTGAAGGCTTCCACTCATCCACAAACCCAGCATATAAATACACACATTTCCAATCCAACTAGCAGACACAGAGCAGACACAGTCAGCAGTCACTAACTACCATCTACAGACCGCACAATCCATCCCCGGGATTTGCCTGTGCTCACTCATTATTGCAATTCACTCTGAAGGTAACATTAAAGTCATTATCAAGTAATCCGGATCATTTTTGGGATTATACATCTGTATTGGACATCAATGTAGAGGTGGAGTCGCTACGAGATTAAGTTTCCTTTTGGCAAATTATTTATATATTTAGTATGAGTTCTTATATTTAATTTCCAAATACGTTTAAAACAGTTTCGCCATGCTGTTAAAATTGGCTCAATATTTTTTAAATCCCTTAAGGAGCAACCATAAAATGAGGAGCAATATGAAGAAAAAAAAAACCCCAATAAGCTTAAAACATCAATTGAAGAATGGCGGAATTTACACATTAGCACATTAGTTAAACAGTACAGATCGGAAGCAGCTTTTTTTACATTTCTGATGGAACTATTGTCTCAGATTGTGGTGCCCAGATGCACGGCTGTAGAATTTGCTGAATAATGGGCCCGTTGAGCCTCAATTTCACCTCCTTTGTGATTGTTCTGCCACATTTTTATTTTTTCTGCATTAGATAACACATTATTATTTTTATTTTTTTTTTCAAACTGTTCACATACATTTAGCATGACCATGGCAGCCGTTAAAGTTCAAGCTAATAAAGCCACATCATCGGCATGACTCAAGGCTCTTGTGAATAAATCACCAAGGTGACAACTAGATCCACATTTTTTCAGCCTAATTAGCAGCTCATCAAAATAAAAATTTAAATTAAAAAAAAAAGAAGAGTTGATGAGAGAACGCCGCCTTGTTTTATGCAATTAGAACACAAAAATTTATCGATAATACAATTTTTCCATCGCACACATACTTTCATTCGTATACAGCAGAGCAAGCAACGAAGATATTCTTGCGCATAACCCTCTCTTACTCAATAAAATAAACGAACATACTGTACACGATCAAAAGCCTTAGATGCATCAAGTAACATAACATAGCAAGGTGAACCTCTTGAATTATAATAATAATAATAATAAAATTTATTTTTGTATTGAATAAAATCCACAACAATAATGCTCTAAAACGCTCGTGTTAGAGGGAAAGTGTGAAGGAGTAAAAACATTTGAAAGGGAACAAGATAAAAGGATATTCAGCGGGTTAAACATATCACTTGGTAAAAAGATTTAAAAACAGACAAAGATTGGGCGGATCGAAGTTTAAAAGGTAGTTGGTTCCATAAACGAGGGGCAACAGTAGTGAAACTTGAGGAGTACAATGCATGGGACCTAGTAAAAGGAACAGATAAAAGGAAACTGTCTTGTGATCTAATATTTCTGGTCGGCTGGTAAGGGGATAAAAGTTCGCTCAGATACTTTGGTGAAAGTCCGTGCATGCATTTAAATGTAAACATAAGAAGTTTAAAAACAATGCGATATTTGATGGGTAGCCAATGCAATTCGGTAAGGACAGGGGTAATATGGTCAAAACGAGAAGTATTGGTTAAAAGTCTGGCACATGCATTTTGTAGAACTTGGAGCTTTTGTAAAATACGATCATTAACACCATAAAAAAACTGAGTTACAGTAATCAATACGAGCAGTAATAAGAACCCATTACCGAACCCATTCCCTTTGCCTGGATAGATTACAAACGTGTGAAACAACTGCACGGGAAGAGCAGGAAGAACCCAGGATTAGAAATCAAAGACAAAGACGGAAACAGACGGGCTTTTGGACAGCAGAAGATATAAGGGCACCGAAAAGAATACTGTGGAGAGCTTTTTGAAATCAACCAGCAGAAGGATGGTTTCGAGCTGAACCCTGAATTTTTAGTACAAACAATTAGATGTCCTACAGACCTACACGGTGTACTGAAGATGGTGAAAACCGACAAAGCCACTGGTATGGACAACTTCCCGGCAGAAGCCCTAAAAGTAAATGTGCTGAAGACAGATTCCACTGCAAGTGGCAAGAATAATTGGTCGATTAAATCACATAATTTGTTTATTTCACTAAGGCAATGGTTCATTCTCAAAGGCATCGATAACACTTACTCTCTGTGCAGTATAGCTAGTGGCAGCCATCCTTACAGTATATTGTGAATCTCTGAATGCTCTCCAGGCTTGTCTCATATGGGTCATTGCATGTCAATGTCGTCATGCCGCGCTTCATGCCTTACGCCATTAAGCGGCGAAGTGCTGCCAAGAAAGTTTTTGATTTCGTTCCGCAACCAGATTGCACCTGCATGTTACAATGACTCCGTTCCAATTATTTTAGGCTGTACACCTAACACCCACCAAAAGCTTATAATGAATGGTTATCTGCTACTAATTAGCTGCCTCCCTTGGTGCTGTTTCTGAGAGACCAGTGATTTGACCCAATTAAACCATACATCCACTAAAGTATAACGGAAGTACAAGCATCCGTTTCTTTTCCTTGATGTATTTAAGACACAATGAGATGTATTCTTGTTGTGACTTTGCCAATATCTAACGAGGTCGGTTTCGGTGGAATATGCACAAAGAGCCCCCGATGATGAGGAGTGCCTATAGTGGCTAAAAAAAACGCGGATGTTGTTATGTAATACATAATCCATTGTTATTGGTTTTCATTATTTCAAGCTTAACTCATCTTTGCATCAACATAACTCAATGTTAAACACGCAGACGTGCCTAAAGTGTAGATAATGGTAGGAATTCATCTTATCTTTTTATGCTGAACCGTGATTGATAATTTTACAATCCAGAGACTACTGAAGAATGAATGCCATCACCAGGATATTTGTTTTCTTTCCACCATACCAGGAATACAATCATGGTAATCCTATGCATTGAACAGTATACACCAAAACATGACCCATGTCAAGACTGGGTGACTTCAGTAATCATTCAGGCATTTGAGTAATTATTAATAGGCTTGTGGTCAAATTGACGGGTTGATATAGATAAAACATATGTGCGTGGAGCGGAAACACAGAGCGAGTGGTCATTTTTCAAATCAAAACAACAAGCAGTTGTGTGTTTCTAACGAGGTATACAGTTTGACATAATACCTTATCCAAAGCCCTCGTTATTCTGCTCGAGGCACAATTGGCCATCCAGGATCCATTTGACGAATGGTTGATCTACCTACAATACAGGTGTGAAAGAGAGCAAAACAGACTTGTAGGACACCCGAATGACTGACTGCAAGAGGTTTCAGTGCTGTTCCATTTCGACAGCTTCCCGTCACTCTTCAGTTCGCACTTGATGTTCTACCCTATGCGTTATGTCAGCTTATAACTCCTTGAACGAGCAGCAAAATGACATCACACAAAGATCTTGAAAAACAAAGCAATGACAAGATGCTTTCATGACATGAGTTTTCTCTTGGAATCGTTTGAGTCACAGCGGGACGCCTGGGTAAAAGTGAGAATAGTTTTTTTTTTCGTTTGATACTACCCTTACCTGGGAATACCAGAAATGTTGTTTTAGTGGGGCCAACTTCCGCAAACAAGTCCGCAGGTATACTATAAAAAGCGACCATTGCTGTACAAAATAGTTAAAGATACAAAACATGCTAGTACACAGTATTCCCACTTGGCCAGAAACTTTCAATGTGGCCTCGTATACTTTTAATTATAATAATTATGTAAGCTTGCTCATTGTGGCGACCATCGGCCTGGGCGTGTCCATATACAGGGATTAGGGATAATTAGCAGGGATAGTTAGCATGGACCCTGATTTCTCACGAAAACACTGCTGCAGTTCACCATATCGCATAATTAATTATTGTTATGACGCTTTAATTGACACCCACCTGACACTCAAGTGCTACAGACTGGTGAGATTCGGTGTAGACCGTCAACTTTTCCGTCTCTTTTCTCTTACGTCACATTAGCCATGCAATAATTAATCTTACAATGAGCATTTACATGAAAAAGCAGCAAAAATTGTTGCTACTCGTCAATTGCAAAGAAAAAATGGGCAAATATTTCCTAAATATATAGTGGGCCAAAAGTAGTCTATCTACTCCATGTTAAAAACAAAACTTAAACAATTGGCTAAAATTTATTCATTATTACAAAAAATACCTGATATGGATTGACTGTTATTTTGCACCCATCTATGCAAAGAAATCAAATAAAACGTTAATTTTGAATGAGAGAGGAACATTCAAATGCGAGTGGAAAGTGATCGCGTAGAGTTTCTGTGTGCGCGTAATCAAGTGGGCCCCTGAACCAGCATTGTGGAATCTGTTGCGGGGCGTTGCAGTATAAATTATCTGCTTTGTTTTGATTTTTGTAATTTATTAGATAAACATTAGTGTGACAACAACAGCATTCACAAACAATAGAATATAGTTCGTTTAATCCTATAATAATAATTTTAAAAGAATGGTATTGGATGCATGAAGATGATTAATGACGCGTACGATTTAAACGACCGGCGCGAAAAATATATTTCGCGTGCATTTTCTGCCGTTCGCCCCTCGCGAATAAATCTTCAAGTCTGATATATTAGATTGCGATTTCCATCGATCTAAGGACACCCCACGACGAAATAAACAATGTGACAACATAGACCTACGTACAACGTTACGTAAGCACAGCACATTATATTTGATTCCCACACAACATCTGAAAACCATTCAGAGCCACAAACCTTCGTTTTGACCACAAACAGAAACTCTATTGGGAGTCCATTGTCCGTCCAGGCCACAAATGATAGTTTTATTTGTCTGACCGGTGTCCAAAAACACTTGACCATCAGATGAACATTGGAGCCTGAAGCATAGACAACTTTATACAGCATTAATTTTGCTTTTTGTTAGGAAATATCTTACAAAATGGAGTCTCCCAACTGCAGAAGAAGGTTCGATGAGTTCGCGGTGAAGGTATCGGTCGGGAAGATGTACATTGGATGTGGACATGTAATTCCTATGGTAGACGCATTTTTGATAACTTAAGACAGCTAATTATATGCAAATGAATGCATGTAAACAAATAAATGTAGCTTCATATTGCCGGACGTTTTCAATTGTTATAACAGAAGTCAGATGCAGCATCCGCAGAGTATGGGACGGTGTGAGTATCATAATTCCATGGTTGCCAACCAATCAGCGTGGACTCCTACATGGTTTAAGTATGCACATATGACAAGCAATTGCGCAATCCAAGTATCATTGTGCATAAGCATAGTAATTTTACGACTCGAATGACCCTCGAATTTGCGGGTATATAATAGTAATGAATGGGCATGCAATGCTCTGAATCGGCTGACAGTCGTGATTAGCCGAGATCATATTGTCATACACCACATTTATATAATTGCATAAGTCATCATGCGAAATAAACGATATACTAATCAGGCATGACGACCTTAAGTTGGCGTCCACTTCCCTGCATCAAGTGCGATCCTTGCTGAAATTATTTTGGTCACGCCTTGTTTGCTGTTCTGAGAATTTGCTCTGAATATTCACAAATTGATCTCACGGTACTATATGCGCGAAGGTCGGAATCAGGTAAGGAAAGCGGACATGCAGGTCAGAAGACGAACCTAAGATTAAGATGAATATAACATACTGAAGGTCGTCTTGTTAATAATGACAACCGAACAGCCAACTGTAAACGACGTGCTGCTGAATCGATAAAAATGTTGACAGGAAAAGTGCATCAGAAAGTGCCAATCAGAAGAATACTCAATTATTCATATTTATCAGCAGATCTAAATCGCTCAATTGCTGAGCCGTGTTCATGGCTACTCACTCCACGCTCTGAAGACCAGGGCAGCATAATTCCGTTGATGGAGACATGAGTCGCTGAGATCCATTCCATACGCCCCATAATACTGGATGCAGGTGCAATTGACACCTGTCAATTATAACATTGTCTTTAAGGGAACTTCTAACTGGAATGGTGTCACCTCCAACCAACGAAGCGTATGCAAAGCCTCGAGTGAAACATATCCGTGAGCAGTCAGAAGCATCGAGTGCACCTGTAATTTGCTGATCATGCGTGTCATTGGTGCTTAAGTAGCAGCCGATTGCGTCCTGTGAACCTGAAAAAATAGATAAAATTTTGACACGAGAGATTGCATGGAAAATGACAGCACAGTCAGTAAATGAGGTTCACGTTTCACGAAAATCACTTGATGGCTGCATTGCATCACGCTTTCCACTTTACGCCGGGATCTTTCCTAGTGACCCTCGTACATGCACCCCAAAGTTCCCAAATGAGCCTCCCCTCACCTCGGTCACTTTGATACTTGATCAAGGGGCATCCAAACAGGTCCCACTGAAGTCGAGCGTTTCTTTTGAGTCCTGAGATACGGATCTCGCTGGCCACAACGGGTTGCTGCAGCACGTTGTACGAAGCCATCGTCTGATCACCACTCGATTCAATCTAAACGAGATGGGAGGTGTGCATCAGGAGCATGATTCCACTGTGATCCAACCTGCTCCTTTGCACTCCATTTTGTGGCGAAATCGTCATCCATTCGACCGTAGCTCCCTGTGTATGTTACCCATTCGCCATTGACTTTATATTCCAAATGATACGACGATACCCAACCCGATAGAACATTCCCAGAACCTGCGATGGATACACATGTCATCAAAAGAAAAAAAGGAATTATTTACAGAAACATGTTGCCCCTCTTTCCTGACCCACTGGATAATTAGGATATGTAAACAAGAATTAAATGTAGATAATTTATGGTTAAGCACGCATGGCGATGATTTAATAAGTGGATGGCATTGACGAATTACACCGGTATATATAGAATGTAATCATATAATGATTTTCTTACCACGGGTGAGAATACCCGTGAGGACCACAGGTGATTCAAACTGCGCAATGATGTGATCGCTGACTACTTTCCATGATTTCCGAGCGTAAACCCTGAAAGGGAAGATTGTCTTTGCATTAAAAGCATTACAAACCGAAGATCCTTAGTTCAGCTGATGCTGGAGGTTTGATGACAGGTATTATATCATCATTGGCTCATTATGTAAAACAATAGCTACTCCCCCATCCCCCGGTCCCCCCTCTCCGCTTCCGACAAAGGTGAGATGAAAGGAGAGATGTGTCTTGCAAACACCTTTGCTACCTGGCTTGTTGCATCGATGGTTGTTGGAATCCGTCGGCAGAAAATTCAACCAAATTCTTAACAAACAACTGTTCTTCACACCATCCTGCAATAATAGTATTCATAATCACAAAATGATCATGCATAACCACCCACCTTGCGTAAAACATATTGATTTCTTCTCCTGAAGATAACCAGGAGGTTTCAGATAATACTTCGCCTCGTGCCGTATTCCATGTCGATACAAATCACCACAGCTCTCCGCAAAAGGAAACTTCCCTACAATATTCATAATACGATGCAGTTAACATAATCAGTATGCATAACTACAGCCATACTTATCAGATAGACGCTGAATAGTGTCTCATTATCATGAACCCCACCGCAGATTTGTTGAGGAAACCCACGGCACCCTTGGTGGCAGTGCAGGTGAGCCACTTCCTCCAGGGCCCCACGCCCACTCAAGCAGACACAGGTGTCGTGATGGAGAGCAGCCAGGTTGCTATTCTCCGATCGACAGACTTCAATGCAGTATTGAACTGTCATTTCATCGTTCGTGATCGTTTCGGGTGATTCTTTCAGCACTCGATGGCAGCCAACGGAACCTTTTTTGAGTATATTTATTTGGAAGTAACTCTCGCACATTCACGTTCACCTTGATTTTGTTCGCAAACGAAATTCTTGCCAAATTCTTTCACGTCGGTTACATCCCCATTTAGACTCAATCGCAGATAACGTCGTCCGAGATTGAACACAGCAGCTTCGTTTGGAATATAATTATACAAGGAACCATCGAGAGACCAGTACTGCCTGGTGTAATCGTACGAAACTGCACCCAGCACCAATTCTTCCATCCCGAGACAAGGCAGCTCATTGGCTATGCTCAACAGCCAATCAAATTCAGCGACACTGTTCACGGTACTTGGCAGACCACCCTGTTCGCGGCAGACATCGGTGACGTCATTGTAGCTGGATTTCACGGAAATGAAAGAATAGCAACTCGAACGGTAGCCAAACCACTGATTCGGACATGAAGTGCTATCTGTGGAAGGGACTCTAAAGGGAAGGTCACTCATGATCAAAGACTGAATACCAGTGAATCCGCATTTAGAGTAAGAGGTCAGCCCTGTTGTCCTGTTTCTCAGCATGTAAGTACCCCGAAAGAATAAATTCTGTTCGTACAGATCATTACATGATTCGGCAACTGGGTGGTCGTGTGTGACTAAATGAAGAGGTTACAACGACACCTATATAACACAAACATCGACATACTCGGTTCAGTCATACACATGACATCTCGAGCGTCTTCACATGATCCGGTCAACCAGCGGCCATCAAAATTAAGGACGAGGCAATCTTGTGAGGGGTCATCGTCTTGCAAGGCCCAGAAAGGTCCAGCAATGTCACTTTTCCTTTATAGTATACTCACATCAACACTTTGCATATTACAGTAACACTAAGAACCTCATTTGTTCAACGAAGCTGAGTGTCAAATCGCGATCTATAGACGCAAGTCTGCCTCCTGGAAATAGTGCTGCGCATGTCTTTTCGGCTGAGTAAAACGGCGTAGGATTAGAGGTGTTCTTAAAAGGAATCCAGTAGCAGCGGTCATTGACCTCCACAAAGGACGATGTGCATCCGTCATCTGTGAGGAATTGGATGAGTTTGAAAGTGAAATAATTATGTGGCATAGAAAATTTAACAAACCAACTCGTAGAACCATGTAGGAAGTGTTGTCTGCGCACGATTGCAAGGAATTAGCGCTGGATTGGTTGGCTGAGTGCTCTGTCAGCTGGATGAAATCATCCAAACAGGCGCATCGATCATGACCAACTGCTGCGAGTGACTTCATTTGACCTTGGCATAATTCACGACATAATGTCACGGTCATTGATGGATAGTCATCCAGGATTGGGGTCAATTCAGCGGTGTAGCATCCGAAATAATCTGCAGAGGATCACACCGAAAAGTAAAGAGTAAAGAGTCACGGGAATGTATCTACCTGGGCTTCTTTTGCACACGTACGGTCGGGAGGAATTATGTGTGTGGGTGACGTCACCAAATAGATGTAAGATTGATTGTATAGGACAGGTGTCCGTCACGAGATTGCCGTCGATCCACGCGAATTGCGTTGATCCATCACATGCGTGGATCGCATACAGACCCGTGTGACATTCTGACGCTGCGAAAATAAAATCTTAGATTTGGTTGACCAATCATACGAAGGACGGACATTGCATCTTTTCTTGGATGAAGTCCAATTCCGCAGGAATGAGGATTGACGCTAGTAATCCACCCAAAGAGAAGCAGCTTTCTGAAGCGTCAGTCCACGACAGTGGGTCATGGAGTACAAATAAGTAGCAATTGCCTTCGAATTCATCCCATCCTTCTTGGCAAACATGGTTCAATTCTGCTTATAAATGAAACCAAAATGGACACGTGCATTTCGTTGTATTTGAACAATATGCTACCTTTGCATTGGGGGAGACTGAATATTGGAGACCATTGGTTTTGTGCGATGCATGTGTACGAATAAACGGTTCCTAGCAAGTTGCCTGCTTCACCTGTTCCGTCTGGACATCGAGCCACGATCTTGGATTCCAAATCACAAGAAAGATCCTGGTTACAGTCGTGTTCCCAAACAATGTTGCTCTTCGCGGGGAGATTACAACTGACTATGGATGTTTTATTTTTTATTTTTAATAAATTTAATTTATCACTTCGCTTGTACATCACTCACCGCTTGTTGAAGATCTTTGACGACGTTTCCAAGTCTGGCTGGGTGACAACCAGAGGATGCAAGCGACGGAACAGATGGCCAGCAGCCCCAAAGTGATGTAGTTCTTCATCTTTATGCCATGGTTACATCCTGAGAATACGCACTTTATTATTGCGAGAATAGTAAAACCTCTTAATATAACTTTATGAAAATGGAAACATTAGAGGGAGCGAGGAGCGCCTCATTATTCATGATGTACAAATCACATATACTTATCATGAATCTTCATTCTTTTTTTCTTCTTTTTTTATTATAAAAAAAACCCAAAACATGACCAATAATTTCTTTTAACTTTGCACCCTTTGTTCGTGAAATGATTGCAAGGGCAAATGAGATCATCATCAATTAATGAATTCCTAATTGCTTGCAATATAAATAAGATCAATAGCATGAACTGGGTGCAATTATAAAACATAAAAATACAGATACACGCATTCAATCGTGCGATATAACAATGTCTTCTCACCGTGTCCCTTGTTCCTTGCAAGTATCCGGAGCTCTTCGAAGAGGGCCGACTGTGACGTCAAATGAGTGCCTTGCTGCAAAATAATTGCCAAGTGATAGCGTGTCAACATGTGGGATCAAGTGGATGCCGTCCACCTGGAGTGGCGTATCGTGGTTTCGAATGCAAATGCGATGTCGCACGACACGACATTTGTAATAACAAACGGTAAGCTCAGAGCATAAATGAAAACTCCACTTAAAAGAAGTGAAGGAACAGGAAAATGCGTAATATAGAAATATTATCAATTATAACCTAATAAGTCAGCAGAAATGTTATTCATGCTGACCGATAACGACGTCGATAAACGAATCCTTCAACGCCTGAAGATAAATAAAAAGGACAACAAATATTCTTGGTGATAATTTTCAGCCCACATAAGGCGATAATCTGCAATTCGTCAATTCAAGTGAAATAAGTCCTTTGTGTGGTGGAGAGCAAGCCCAGAATGACTCGCTTATCTCAGCAATTGTCATTGGGTCCATTTGATGAAGACGTTTATCTCCCTGTCCTCTGGCCTAGTACAGGTAAAAGGTATCGCAGGAAGCTATATAATTATTGAAGTTGCGACAGAGCTGCATGCATAGAACGTTATCGCAAGGTAAGGTTCTCCCTTCGTTTGCTCATTCATTAATAATTCTTGAATTTCAGATGTCCAAGTCCAGCGACTACCAACACACCCAAAGCATCGGTGTCGTCGGGACTGGAGACTTCGGCCGGGCGTTCTCTGTTCGTGTGTCCAGCGCCGGTTATCGTGTGGTCATTGGGAGCAGAGATCCCCACAGCAGAGCGAAATTCTTGTCGAAGGTGGACCCCGCTCTTCAAGGGATCCCTGTTGTTACCATCCAAGAATGCATCGAGAAATCCAACATCGTCGTGTTTGCGCTGAGCTCTGAAGACCAAAGATCGTTGGCCTTGGCTCAACAAGACCGGCTCAAAGGCAAGATCGTCGTGGACGTTAGCAATACCACTGCCCAGAATGCAACCGACCAAAGCCAAGCAGAGCAGCTTCAAAGCTTTCTTCCTCAGACGCACGTCATCAAGGCATTCAACACTGTTTCAGCGTATGCTCTGGGAGAGGATGGCAATGCAAGAGCGAGCAGATCTGTTTTTGTCTGTGGCAATCAGGCATCTGCAAGAGCTGAGGTGTCAAAGTTGGCGGTTAGTATGGCTCTCCAGGTGGTCGACATGGGAGGTGTTGCCAGCGCCAGAGCCTTAGAGAAGAGCATGCAGACGATGTTTGCCGGCTGGGGCTGGGCGACCATCGTGATTTGCCTCTTGTTCGTCTTCTGGTTGGTCTTCACTATGCTCGTTTACCATTTCGCACACAGTAGAAGCAACATCTGGCTGAGATTCCCATCAAATCTCATCAATAAAGTGTTTGGTTGCATGGCCCTCACACTGCTGGCGTTGTGCTACTTGCCCGGGTGCATTGTGGCAATTGTGCAGCTTGTAAGAGGAACCAAGAACAAGGCCCTGCCTCAATGGATGTGCACGTGGCTGCAGATGAGGAAGCAAATGGGTCTGTTTGGGCTGCTCTTCGCTCTCACTCACTGCTGCCTGAGTCTGGTAATCCTAGATCCAGCTTATCTGTCGAGTTGGTACGAGAACTCAAGAGTAACCATCCCTGCTAATCAAACTGGTAACCTCGTGGTTAGATTCAGCTCTAGAATGAACTGGGCTGGAGAGACGACGATCCTATTTGCTACGCTGTCAACCGCTCTGTACTGCATTGTCGTAATCACCTCTCTGCCATCTGTGGGGAGATTATTGAACTGGAAGGAGTGGAACTTCGTCCAAACATACATGGGTCTCCTCTGCATGGTCTTCGCTTGCACTCACATCACTGTCAAAGGATATAGTTCTTGGATCTCAACGAGTTTCGTTGATTTGATACAAAGCAAGGACCTCGTCAGCCAATTCCTCCCGTGGGCTGTCCTCCTCGTCCGCATCGTCTTGTGGATTCCTTGCATCAACAGCCGACTCTGGCGCATCCGTAGAGGACGCGTGGAGAAGTACCCACAGGGCATTGAGGGTGCTGCATCAGAAGACAGCCACATGCACATGAAGTCCACTACACACGAAATTACGGTGGACACACATGGACTGGACAACAAAGCATTCATGGCCACCGATTTGTGAATTCATACACAGTGCACCAATGAGAACGAAAGCAATTCCTTCTCCACGCTGTACAATGTGCATGCTGAACAGATCACTATCAAATCAAGCCCGAAGTTGATTTGTTTAAATATAATAAAGAAATCATGTTTAATATCTTATAACTCGTGTTTGCTCGGTCGTCTGATATTGCGTGCGTTTGCTGCACGCACGCACGCACATGCATAGTTGTGTGAACGGCGCTTTAAGAGATGGGGGCTTTATGAGCTGTATGTCGGGAATTGCATGACTAACACTGTGCATTTGAACTAAAAGCTCGCATTGTCGATTTCATTCCTTGGTTAATTAAGGGATAAGTCACGGGAAGGAGATGGATATCGGCAGATAAACAAGTTCAAGAGATTCTGGAGCCAAATAACCGACGAGACGAGTTATCTGGCTTTAGGGTCACGAGAACTTGTTTATCTGACGATAATAATCGACTTCCGAGTGGCTTAACCGGATTATACCACGAAATATACCTTCAAACTCTATCGAGTCGAGTGATGCTTTATTTGGCTTTGAGTGCACCATTGTGAAAAGTTATTTTTACGCAGTTGGTCTGTTAGACACCTGGGCAAAACCTACAACAAATTCTTCTCAGAGCCCGATAAAACGATTATTAAATCTCCAGTATCAATAAATAGTAATATAAAATGTATTTCCTTTTAGAACAATGTCAATTTCCACCAAAATCGATTGAGATTCGCCAATACAGCAAAATAAATGACCTTTGACCTGTCAGATCACCGTTATGTTTAGGAATGAACGACGCTATACACTCGCATTTCGCGTATGTGATGCTTTCGTTTTCGATGAAGTTTTGGAAAAATCATAAACAGTTCATAAAAGTCATGTTTTAAGGTACGTTTACCACTGATCACTTGTCTCGTCATGTCTTATACATTCCTTGGCAGATAGCCAAATCCGACTTACGCTACTTAAGTTAAGTTCAGCAAAAATGCGTTTGTGGAATCGACTTAGCTTGAAAACTTAACTTAACGCCTGGCCGGAGGACTTAACTTAAGTCCCAAAGTTAAGTTTCTTTCTGGAATCGGCCCCTGATCTGATCCTGTTTTTAACACCTGCAGTTAAAGAACATCGAAACATTTTATGTAAATTTTGCGCTTCAAACGAAATCAATATAAAAATAAAAATAAAGTATCTGCATATAGGCAAAAATTGAGCTAATCGTACAGCAGATCATCATAACGCCCAATCAGCGATTGCGTTGTGAAATTGCATTTTGAGACTTTAACATTAGGTAAATGGCGAGAGGGATCCATGATCTATGCTATTTGTTTATTTATACGCGTTATTTATGCACGAATAAATCACTCAAATACACAAGGCTGGTTGGCTGGCAGACTCACTGAGTGGTATAATTTAAAATAAATACGAATTCAATTTGATGTAATCGACAAAAGAATGAAATGGGAAATGGACAATATTGCGAAGGGTATGCATGTGTACGGGCAGTGAAATGAACATAACATTGAAATTTACATTTTCACGTGAAGTCTGTGAAAATACGAGGAAGCTCGATTGAAGACTGATTTAATTTTCGCACAACGCTCGCGTGAAGATGTCAATTTCATTGCTATGTTCATTTCACTGCTCGACATCTGAGTGGCACAATTATGTATTTTAAGAAACTTCATGAGCGGTGCACTCGAATGGACAAATTGGTTCTACGGAATTGAGAAGTCAGAACTCGGGATTTAATAGGCGTTTCGTGCTGAGATCGAGATCAACAAATTGGTGGTTTTCACATAATAATTAATTGCCATGTGCGTGACTTAGATACATCACATTTGCGGAGGAAATGTGGAGTATATTTGGCATTAATCAGCATGTACCTTAAACCATGAGTAAATATACAGGGGAAAATGTTGATAAGTATTTTAGATGGCTGTTCGGAAAAAAAAAAAAAAAAAAAAAAAAAAAAAAAGTTGTTGTTCAAAAATATCTCCTCGGATCTCTGATCGGATCTGCCAAGCACCGGCCTTGCTGTGGACCTCACCTCGGACTACTTCAAGTATAATTACCCTTCATCGGTTTGAAACATTGTGTAGAATAGCTAGAGTGTTTGCCTGTGTGGTTAGCTGCTGCTGAGCATGAAATGCCAGTAACAGGTGTACGCATCCGTCCCTCTCTCTGGATTCAAGTACAAGTACACGTATAATCGCAAAGAGCAGACACATGCAAGCTATCAATGTTCCAGGATTTACGTGTGAGGGCCGATACGTGAGGCAGGCATTTTGATTAAAATAAGCTTTGATAAGATTCAGATGGTAACATGACATCATTCCGAGTTATGACCTTCAATCAGGGGGGGAGGGGCTTGTCCTTTTAGTCTAAATTCCAGTTGCGTGAGACAGATGATCGAAAGCACGTTTGAGATCAAACGAGGACGCCGCGTTGGATCAATTGATCTCCTCTCAAAATACATCCACTCATCTCATACACGCAGCAGAAATTCAGCCAAATAAGCATCTCTTCTCGTGGACATATCGCCTGTGTGGAATCTAATGAGCTTCATTCCTACAAATGAAACTGGTCATTAGCCCAAAGGAGTGAGAGGACACATGTGACATCTAAGACCCACAAGAGCTATGTGGTACGTAGTAAGAGTGGTATAGAGGAACCTCGATATACCGTCAATCGCTATAACCACAGGCGCGCTTAACAACAGCATTTAGCATGTGACGAATCTATATCCATGTTAAGCACCTCATTATAACATAATCCTTGGTTTCCGACACCGACAGGGCCTTCCCTGTGACAAAACTATGTTTTATGCCTAAATTTGCCTTTCTATACCGACACTGCTGACTTATTCTTCAGTTCAATTGGCAGCCATCGGCGGCGCGACGTGTTAATTGCTATTTGTCGCACCTGGTATGCGGGGCTGTCGGCAAACTTGAAAGCCAGTGATTATAGTCTTGCGTGTTGTGTTTTGAGAAGCATTAACAATCACCATTGTGAAATGTTATTGGAACAAAATGTGATCAGATTTCCTTTGCTTTGATAGATCATCGGGCGAGTGACTAATTGAACTCGAGTGGCACAGCAGATTCCAAGTACATTGTAAAACTCCAAGTTCACAAGAAGCGTAGAGCCAGTTGACTTGGTTGGTCAAGTAACCTCCTATGGTGTTAACTTTGACTGCAATCCTGTTGATTTCCGCGTGTTAACTCTGACCGCTAGAATGATTTCTTAAAGCTCCATGCTCCCAGCGCGGAGCTCTCTTTCAGCCAATCGTGGCGAGTACTGCATGAGTCAGCGTGGAGTTCCTTAGTTTCACTTGGTTCACAATCTATATGCTCTTGAGCCTCTTGTGATTCCATTAAACATTGCAGGCCTATTCATGAATGACTGGGATTTATGAGATTCTATATTGAATTAACGTAGAGAATTTTAAAAGCCACTCACATCAAATCCTTTAAATGGCAAGTGCTCGCTTTGCTTTGCTTTCCCGAGGCGAATAGTGTCCATAAAGCTCAGAGAATTGAATTGAAAACGTTTTGAAAGGATTGATGATAGAATCAGCTGCAGCAAAACAATAGATAATTATTATAGGCTGCAAATGATATGGTGTGTTGCGAAAGAATGTTTAATTAAAGTGCTATCATTTCTTGTAGTAAAACCTAAAATATAATAATCTCGATTGCATGCATCAATCAGTTTGCTGTTCTCTTAAAATCGCTATATTTGTAGTTCAAAATTATCTTCAATGCATCAATTCCTGCAGATGAGAACTGATTCTTAACGATCTCGTCGTACTTTGGCTCAAAATCTTTGCTTAAAAAAATCATCAATTACTGTATCTAAAAGTTTTAGATTCATGTCACTGATAATTCTCACTTTGCTCTAATATATCAGGCAATTTGTGGTGGCTGTCGGTCTCGACCTATGCTTCAAGCCGCGATTATTAATAACGGGAAGTATTTTTTCGCTTTGAATCTCGTCGCTATCATAACGCACCTGGGCAAAGTATCTCTGGTCCAAGCTAGACTGTATATAGTGCGTTATGATATGGAGCAACATAAGTTGTGAATACGGAATAATAAAGCTAGTGCGTTATGATGACCAAAGTAGGCTAATTCACAATTTGCTTCAGATCTGTTTCGATTTCACCCGATAAACACAATCAGTGAAGCGACGAAGCAAGACAGAGTTGTGCTGACGGCCAGGTACTCCATTAAGGAAATCATTAATGACAATAATAATTAAGAATATTAACACGATATTATAGACAATTCATGTGTCAGTTTGGGGAAGTTGAAAAGATTCAGAAGAAAGCAACACATAGCCCCAAATAACAACCGGTATTTTGTAATTGGAAAAATGAGACGCATATAAAATAAGCTAAAAACAGATGTAACTTTTGCTGATGATGAATGAGGCAAAACCATGGATGACGAAATAATGAAAACGCTTTCAATAAACCAAATTGCAGTACCCTATTCCAAATCGTGATATCAAATTAATTCACATAATTATCACAAAAGCCTAAGAATCTCTAGAGATAGCCAAGATTTGAGATCAAGGTTTTGATTTATCAAGGAATGGAAAGAAATATGAAAAATGGTGTAAAAAAAAAAAAAAAAAATTAAAATACATCAAACTAACAGCATAGCGTCAAACAAACAAACAACTCATCCTTAGCATAAACAACCAGAGTATAAATAAACATACCAGTATATTTGAAATATATTAATTCTGTTTAAAAAATATATTGAGCCAATTAAGTAAAAAAGCCTAAAAAACTAACGCTTTATAAAACAAGTTGTGATCAGTAATTCACTCATCGATCATGATTGTGTCAACACCAAAAAATTATTTAGTGTGTGCATATATCTTTGTATCGTACGGTTACAAAAAAAAATCGCATGCATGGATTGTATCAACAACAAACAAAAAGAGAGTACGTTCATCAAAAAATCTACAGCACATCTACAGTTGGAGAACCAACACAAACACAGACATGATTTACTAATCTGGACATGCTGAGTGAATACTGTCTTTTCTTTTGCAGTTCAATACAGCAGTAATTTATTAAGTAGAATGTAGACTCTTCAAACCAGTGACTCTGGGTGTTACTTAAATAGCAGGTAAGACTAGTAGAGATTCTACTTTGAATGTACTAAATCCCAAAAGCTAACTTTGACCAAAGCTCAAGCGTGCCCAATTATACAACCGGATAAATGAGTTGTGACTGCAATGGCAGCCTAGGCTGAACCTGCTGCGTCAGTTAACGCAGTTCTTTTTTCTTGAGGGCGCGATGGAAATTGCACTTCACTCGGACGAACAGACACGGCTTCTTTCTTTCCTATGCACTCAGGAACAGTGGCAATGTCTTCTTTGGACAGAGCGTCCTGTTGGATGTCATAGTAACGGCCAACAAATTGCGCTGGGTCAGTCCTCGCGACCGGGAATGGGTCGGCCCCCTTCCACTTGTTACACGATACGCTGTCGTGACACAGCGCGTAGTTCTCAACAAGCGGCCACAGGAGATCGGTGAGGAAGTCAGCTCCATCCCTCCAGCGCCCATCTTTCTCCAAGATGGACTTGAGTGTTTGTGGCTGCAGCAGAGTGGAGACGGGGGCCCCTAGCAACAGCCCCAACTCCTCAGTCCTGGCGCCCCACATTCCGTCAGTCACAGGAACATCCTGGTGCTTCGGGTGATCGCGGATGCAGTGAAACGGCTGCCAGTTTTGAAGCCACAGCTGCACAGCAGCTGCATCTCGGTCATCCAGCCGCGCCCGTGGATGCCTGACCAGCAATACGGCAACGGATGGAGCGTCCACAGCCAGGTAGCTCCACTGCTCAGGCGGCATGAGCAGAACAGACGTGTTTACGTACGCCACTTGAGCGCCTGAGCTACGCAACTTAGAGATGACTCGTGGTGGCACGACTAACGACGCATTTGCACTCTTTGGGTCCGCCACGTACACCCGCAAAGTCCACCCAGGGAAGAAGATAGGTAGGAGATAGGCGTTGCGGATGGCTCCCATAGTGTCAAGGGGATTGGAGCCGTACAACGACATGGCGATCATCTTGCTTGGATCAGCCACGACTGGAGGATCCTTCTTGTATTTGACGTACCTGCAACAACAGAGGAGAGATGCAGGGAAATCACAAGCGGATTAGCGCTCACCTTTTCAGCGTGATTTGGTCACGTGCAAGTCGTGTGGGCAGCTCCTTTCCTTTTCCCCATGTAGTGCCGTATCGCTGCCCTAGTTTCATGGTGTGGACGACCTGGATTTCTTTCAGTTTGGTCGACAGATCTGGACGGTAGACCTTAGTGATCCAGTCATCCGCGTACCAATCAGAGAAGGTGCGTGGGTAATAAAAACCAAACAACTCAACATGAGTCTTGTGCACAAAGTCATAGGTGAGGATAGCGGTGTTGCCGCCCTTATGCTTGGGGCCGACCACGCCTACTTTAGGCGGCACATGCTGCTCAAGAGCTTTGATGAACGCAGGCGTCCAGCCAACGCTCTTCAGATCGGAGTCATCGTTAACACGATAGAAGTAATCCACATTGTCCATGAACGCTTCCATCATAGCGTCATTTTGCGCCCAGGCTGGCTTCTTGTGATGCGAACACTGAACGAAATGCAAAGACAACGAAGCGGCGACCTCCTTGGAGCACAGGGCGTCTGCTTTTGCTTTGAAGTGTGTGTGAAATGCTTGCACCAGAGTGGCGTTGGAGAAGGCCGTGTCTACGTGGTCGTAAGCCAGGTAGAAATGATAATCGTAACCGGAGCTGGCCGATTTACAGAACGACGGGAAGAGGGTGAAGAAGAACTGAAATTTTTCCGGGATGTTGTCTTTGGTAATTCCCTTCAGTTTGCTCGATGTGATGCCGCCTCCAATCGCTATCTGTAGTCTATCGGAGTTCACCGTGTGTTGGTGTTGACCTACGACCTCTCCGGTGTGACCCAATTGCGAGTCTTCCAGGTGGATGTCGACCTCTGGATGGTGATCTTGTGCCAGTTGGTGGATGTGCGTACGGAGCGAGATGGCCGTCAGCAGGATGCTGTTCACTGGCTGGGAGCTCGGATTAGAGGCGGGGAGGAGGTTGATGATGCGCTCGTACTGGAACTGATAGAGCAGTACGCATGATATGTACACAGTGAACATTCCAGCAATGAACAGGCGCCACGCCCGAAGGCGCGAGGCCAACTCCTGACCACATCCCATCACAACACGGTCATCTTCCTGGAAAGGAAAAGCACGGTCATATCAGGAGAAAAGGCTACATGGTAAATGAAGAAATATTTCAGCTAAGCAGAAGTGTTGCAGGCTGCTCAACCAGAACGAAAAAGCAACACATGCCTAACTCTCAGCTTAATATACGCAGGTCTGTTATGCATTCCACCGTGAAGTGACTATTGACTCAATATTCCTTTTTGGTTGTTGACAAAAGAACCATGCAGATCAATTATCATGAATTATGGAGCAGCCACACCGCCATCGTCCATGAATCTGCGTATCTGAGCAGGAGGTGTTCATAGATCATTGGCTCTATTGACCAGGCACGACTCGCAGTGACGCCACACCAGGCATGGCAGGTCTCATATGCACGATGCATGCTAACCACTTGAAAGAGCGTTTGGGTCAAGATATATATGTAATCAATTCCTCAGTAGTAGGCAATGGCATGGCTAGGTAATGTCTATGCTTTCGCGGACTGGCTATGAACATGTAAGATTGTAAGTGAACAATTAGCATTTGATTAACCATTATAAAGACAAATATCCAGCGTCTATCCCTCAATAGATCGCGGAGCTACAGTGTACTTAGAAGTGCAAACTGGGAAGGATCTGCAAACATGCTGTTAGCTGTAGAACGCTCAGGGCACAAGGACAATATCGAGCGCGGTGACCACCAATGCCTGTACGCACAATTTTCATTGAAAAACCTAATTGCCCTTTTTAATAAGATATATCATATATCAAGTCATAGAGTCAAAGAAATGTGACAGCAAGATGAGGCTTGTAAATTTCGTGGTGCACTCCTTAAGCTGAGGGCTTCGACCTGCAATTATCTTCTTTGAATTGAAATGAGGACACCTTTTGTGCGCTTTCAAATTATGCGAAGGCGTGTAGCTCAGTATGTCTGCACTTTTATTATACGTTATATTGAATTTAAATGGAGCAGAAAGTTCTAAGAAAATGTCTGTACATTAAGTTCAACCGAAATGCATGTGAAAAATAACTTCTACTTCTTCTGATGCTTGCATGATACTTGATGCATGATTGGGTTTCACGGCTCCACCCAAACCATTCGGGTGATACGGGCGCCAGAACAGAAGGCCCGGGACCGGGGTTTCCCCCTACTCTTATCGATAAATCCCAAGGGTTTTTTATCCTGCATACCATCATAGACAGTAGTACACAGCGCCAGGCCTTGTTACGCAGTTTGGCAGCACTGCAGAGTCACCGAAGAATTACAATTATAACGAATTACAATAATAACGCTCAATCATAACGCCCGTGGCCTGATCGGGTCTCAAACCCGGGACCTCGACCTCTGCTGATGCTTGCAGAACATTTAATGATTCAATCAAAAGATAAATCCTGTGCATTGAGCTGATCACATGTTATAAATAGAATATATAAAAATAGAATAGACATAGAAAAAATCACAAGAGAGTTAATTATAACATCTCCCTTTTGAACATAATTATATTATTAATTATATTATCTTTTTTTTTTTTTATGAACTCACATTGCAGAGTCATCGAAGAGATCAATGATAATTATAACGAAATGTATAATTCACAATCACAACGCCCATGGCCCGCTTGGGTCTCGAATCCGGGACCTCGACTTCCACAGACTGCAGGTTGGAGCGTTATGATCCTGGTTTCAGAAGAACCACGAATCCATATCAATTTAAAATTTTAATTTCACTTTTAACAAGGCTTTTCCCAACTTCATCTGATAAATCATGGGTGCTTCACATCAAAATCCTTAAATTTTCATTCATCAACATATTGTTGCTATGGCAACCAGAGAAGCTTTCTTCTTGGGCTTTTACTTTACTGAGTTTTCTCAGCTGGATATTTTGATTTATGTTCCATCTGAAACACAGAATCACAACGCTCATGAGTCTTCTACAGTCCGAGCACTGGCCACTTCAAGGTCTCACCCAGGTCTCACCCAGGTCTCACCCAGGGAGCCAATGAGACAGCGACCGAGTATTCAGTATCCTCGGTTACATCTCGTGGAATTAGGACACCTTTGATTAAACCCAATGTGACCTAAAACTCACTAAAATAAGAGAATAAATAAAGAGAATAACAAGAAGCCAATCAAAATAATTCAATGAATGAAGAAGACTAATTCAATGAATGAAGAAGACAAACATTTGACCCTTGAATGCGAAAAATGAACAAAATTTTGCGGCAGATTATCAAACATCAAACAACAAAGCATAATTATTTTATTGAATTATTGTGATGTTCGATGAGGAACGAATAAACATATATATATATAATCGATGCAAACCTATAAAATGGCAACATTAAGTAAAAGTGGTAATTAAAATACAATGATGAGATCAATTAATAACTGAAACAGCCTAAACGACCGACGAATGATATATGAGGCTTATGAGCACAGGTAACCATAAATATTGCATAACGAATGGCAAAATAATCACATACAAGCCAGAGTTTAGTGGGTCCATGCTTCTCCCAAAGTGTTGCAATTGAAATTAAGCCAGAGAATTTGCAATGCATAAAACCCACCTGGTTGTTTTGGGTGAGTTCGGCAGCAGTGAATCGGATGGGGAGCAATCGCATGCTCATCGCATTGATCCGTCAACAGGTGCATTTCAGGAAAATGCATAAAATCGAATATCTAAGTTCATAAGAACAAATTCCGTGCATTTAATTAGGAGATGGGGTGTGCGACTGAGTGAATGTCAGCATGCTCACCTGTAGAGGGCTTGCCGCTGGCCAATTGTGATACCATTACAAATCAATAGAACACAAGCCAGCAGGTGAATATTGGCCAAAAAGAGAAACACCCCAATCGATCAATATCTGTCTATTCTGACGCAATTCGCCCACTTTGTGTCGGGTGCACAAAGGTCATTCGATGCACCATGTCCATGACCAGGTTCCACTCAACGCAGAGCACGACAGTAACGACAGTTCGTTGGCCCGAAACGACGCACAGATAACGAAACTTCACGGACAAGATCAAAAGCCTGCAGTGTCTACCACTAGTGACGTTTATTCGCTGATTTCACTAACCAACTTTGTTTTATTATACGCTATATGTAGTTAACAAGAGGCAAATCATGATCAGTTGCCTGTAAACAGATTTCGACCTGCATGAAAACTTCAATAACGAAGATGATACAATTCATATACATTGGCAAATACCCATTCATTGCAATGATCCGGATAAGCAAAAGCTGGATCACCGTAAACCAATGCGTCTCAAGTAGATTATAGCTTTATAAGATCCTATATAAGGCGTAAACAGAAATATTTACAAAAAGGCAAAACTGACAAAATAAGTCAACTTAAAAAGACATATAATTGAAGTTACAGCGTATAAGCAAATACAGATCACTTGAAATGAAGTATCAACGGTACTCGAGTTTTTTTTTTTTTTTTTTTTTTTATTCACGCAGGAGATAGATAACCCGCATGAATGACTCTTTAAAACCAGGAAGAGCATCGAATACTTATCTATTATTGACAATATGACGACCATCAATGTAAACGTGCAATATAAAACTACACACAAGAATAGTTAGAGCTGAACAATTAATTGAGTACATAATTATTCACCTTCAGATTGTTCATGTCAGTGAGGTCAGCAGCGAATGTCACAAAAGAAGCAGAGGCGATTTCTCTTGTAGATGTAAAGGAAGCGTGCGAGATGATTGCTCTCACAGGCAACTCAACCCAATCAGCATTCAGCGATTGAATGCCAGCAGAGTCAATAGTTCGTTCAACAGCTTTGACGTTTGCTCTTCTAAGCGGAGATCAATTTAAGTGCTGTGTAAATTAGCATGAAAATATAATTGCAATGATGCATCTGAGTGATTAATGGCCTAATGCTCAATTTCAGCTTAAGTACTGAAATAAAATTAATTAAATTTTAAATTATTTGTACATGAATAAAGGCTAAATGTGTGCATCACCGACATGCAAGGAAAGCCATGTGTGCATAGATTAATTAATTAATTAAACAGCCTAATAAAACAAACACAACATGCTGTCAAACACAATAACGCCAAATCAACATTTAATTCATTCGGCTCACATAGGTCTTGGTTACAAGATAACTACTGACAGCAGAGAGTGAATTCAGATTATTCAACAGGTAATAAATCTGGTCATCATTCCAATGAATTACATAATTAGTCACGATCACGCCATTCACGCAGACAGTAACGAATCATTCATGACGTGAATTGGCAATAACTAAATATGAAGTATATGATAGAGGTGAAAGTAGACAGGTCCTATACGACCTTAGATAGCGACTGAAACGTCATGCAAATGTGAGCTTGCAGAACCCGGACATTCTGTGCACCATTTACAACCACAGAAAACGTCATTACATGAATAGATTGAAGACGACGTCAGAACGAGGAGAGCACTTTCAGACCCTGCACTTGACCAATGAGCAGGTTCATGAATCACATTGCACCAAGGATAGAACATAATATCATTGCAGCCTTGCAAATGTCAATATGGTGCATGAATAATTAATAGCATGCAGATCGATTTATCATCAATTTAGATTTTTTTTATTACATTTTTTTATAATAAGCAATGTTATTGGTATTTGGGGATAATTCGAACTTCGCATTGTTCAAATTTCCGGTTAATACGAACCAAATATCCAGTCAACTGAGCAGAGATGAATCCTGCTATTACGAACCGTCAATATAATTTAGTCAATCACAATTCAAAATATTGCTCATTGTATAAAGCATTATCCATACCCTCTCGAGCAAATGTTCACTGCTCGCGTGTCACCCCTTTCAATCTACCCGAGTACGCAAGCTAACTGTGATATTTCACACCTGTAATGAACATCAAAGCCGAGTGCGTCGCCGCCTGTTGTTGAGCAGGCCGCCGATTTCAAAGTGACCTTTATCTTTTGTTTGTGCAGAGACAAAAGCAACAATTACCGGTAACCATGCCGCCAAAGAGATCAATCACTAACATTCTCCAAACGCTAATTGAAATTAGTCCAAACTTACTCAGAAAACATAGCATATAACACAACAAAGATGAAACAGATAATCATTCGATATTGATTCGATTCTAAGGATATTAAATTAATGAAGACTTGGAGGAGGATAGCATTTTTTGACTGAGCTGCTGCGCCGTGCCCGTGCCAAAGGAGCTGATGTCCGCACAGCTGAGGAGTACTCTAACCTGGATGATTGTGTCGAAACCTGCCAGGTCGCATCCGACAATGACATAATTGATGCCAATAAAGAATCTAAGTCAGCCCAAACAAGTTCGAATGACGACGACAGCGATGAGGAAAACAACACAGTGACCTACGCAGCAGCAATGAAGTCGTTCGAGCAATCAATGTGTTCATTTCACTTGGATGGATTTATCTCAACATCGCAGCATATAAGCTTAAACAATCCACTATTGAATCTTTTTTTTACTAAGTTATTGAATATCATGATGCATTAATTTTATGCCGCGAATTTCAATAAAACATTTAAAGAAAATCCTCAACAAACCTTTTTTTTTTCTTCTTTTCTTTGTCAAGTGATTGCACACATTTTCAATTTACACCTCCATTAGCTTGATTACGTTATGATGTATCATTACGTCAATTTATGAATCATAACGTATTTTTTCATGATGGGAAAATTGCATATTCTCCTCATAATTATATAGAACTCCTAATATTACGAACTAATTTTATGGCCCATGAAGGTTCGTAATAACTTGCTTTGACTGTAAGTTAAGTTAATTGAATTGTATAGCCTTGAACCACCCCCGGAATGCCTAATTCTCTCACTTCTCAATACATATTATCTTAAAGGTAATTAGACAAGAGCAATAATAATAAAAGATGTTCACTTAGCACAGTGTACTTGATAGCCCTACTAAGCTGTGGTTTCAAATTAACTGGTTCTTGATCAAGCTACAAAGTACAAGTACTACAATTTATAGAATTTCTTTGAATAATAGCAGCAGCATGGACAGACGCTCTGAACTCCCAGATGGACTGATTGTCGTCGTCACCAGTGCTAATTCTCATGAGCAGATGAACAATGACCAAGAACGTCCCCAAAGCTCCTCTTACAGATGAAAAGCCTCCTCACATAAGCAGGCAACTCCTTCTTCATGCTGCTGTAGCAATCTGCTATTGCCTATTGTCTGCCTAGCGTTGCTAGTGTTGGCCAGATTGGGGCATAATCAAGAAGAACTGAAGTACCATGCTATTTCATTGATCTTCTTTTCTTAGTATAGGCGTATTCACACAATATAGTATTAATCACAGGTCTTAGTAATGCCTGTACCTTTGAAATGAATTATCAAGCCATGAACGCCTATTCATATCTGAAAAACCCCTTTCAGGTCGAGTCTATGGGCTAAATAAATGCAAATGGGAAAACATTCTGCTTTGACAGCTACGAATATAATTCATGATGAATTGAAATATAATGCAGCATGCAGCATATGGCTGAGGGAACAGTGGCATTTTAGTTCATTTTAAATACGTGATCAATTCACACAAAGCTTCAATCAATTCCTCACAAGAGAAGTTGACAAGCAAAAAGAGTTTGTGACATCATCAGTTCCTAAATCAAGAGAAGATTATAATTTATAAACCTCTTCTAGATCTGCAAATAAATTAGCCCAAACAGGCGTAGATGAGATCTTGAAGTTAGTCTTAGTTGTCTTGTGGCATGCATCTCATACGAATCTGTGCTATTTCAAGACATCCTTCCTCATTAATTACTCACTGGGACCAGTGAATGATCCCTTGGCAAAGGCCAATCTCCATCATGGAGAAATGCACCAAACGCAATTGAGCAGATTCAAGTCTTGAAGCAATACATAGCAAAATATCACATCAAAACCACACATCATTCAATTAGAGAGACATCAGATAATCTGAGCACTAATTAGTGACCTCCTACGCCCACGTACAAGAAGACCCTGGTGCTCCTCAGGGGTACAACGAGGCTCCCATCAAATGAACTTTAACAAGGTCGATTAACTCAATTAAATTTATGCACATACAGGGTAATATTATAGCTTCATCTAGAAAATAGATGTTTAAATCTTCAAAAGTCGACAGCAGTTGAAGATAAAGGTGAAATATATGATAACAGAACTTTTTCAGAGTGACAAACTTTCAACCAAAAATTTGTCAAAATTGAAGAGGACCTAAGTTTGGAACATCTTTAGACCAATAATCCAAATGTATGAATATTCATGACTTATGAATAATTCATTTGCGGCTTCTTTTGGACATAATGATAATGATATATGCACAAAATTATAAGGCATAATTAATGAGCTCTAATTTAAATCAGCTGATCCCCAGATACGTGTGCCATTGGTGAGTTCCCAGCACAGAAGTTTGCTTCAGCTAAATGTCGCTGTAAATTTCCTAGCAATCACTCGGCAAACATCAGTGAGATTTCTACAAATTATTGTCAAATACGATTTGTGTTGATCTTTCAAATAGAAATGTATATATAAGGCATAAGCAAACTAGGAAAAGAATGGTATCTTTATAATACTTGGTATACCGGTATATAGGTTTCCAACCTTGGATCTTAAGCAAAGGTTTCAGAGAACGAGGCATGTATATAAATATATGTCAACAATTAATGTTTGTATTGCTCAAGTAATTGTGGAATGTATTGATCCGAGAGTTCAGAGTAAATTGTTTTCCTCTTAAAAGATACCGGGAGGGTCACAGGTAGCGATGGGCGAATATTGAATCTGTCCGAGTATCCAAAGCCGAAGCTTTAAATAGTCGGAGTTCACCGAAGCCAAATATGGAGCCAAGTAAACAGTGACCCAGAGAGTCTAAATACTGTAGGAGTGAATCTATTTATACATTCAGATGCATTTAACTATTTTCGCAGAGGTCTGAAGTCGATGCTTCACCCACCCTTAGTCACGGGGAGTTGATCGAAGCGTATACATTCTGCAGGAGTGGCTACTTTGATTCTATCCTGTAGACTCATGAGGAATTCCCTATGTGTGTTATCCCACCCACCGAACACACATCATAAAAGATGCACAGATGCACATGCAAATTATGTACTTCAGGTAAGTGCTTTGCATTTATATGCAATAGGGCCTATTATATCAGCACGTTATTTGTAACCAATCATCTAATATACATATGACATGTGTATTCACTGCCTATATATATAGGGGCCCATAATAGTACAATCATGAATGAATTTGCCAACAGTAAATAGTCTCATTTGTTGTCTCAGCACTTGAATTGTGCTTGGCATAGAAAGATCATGAACATGAAGACTAGAAAGGCCAACTGCTGATCTCCCAATTGTAATCGCTCAAAGCAACCAGCGGCACCCCTCATTCCAGTTGCAATGGTCAAATCCGCATTTAGTAAGGTGAATATTTATCATGTGAAATTAATACACTTTGCAGCTCAGTCTGATATATCGCAGAGCAATTGAGATTTTAGAAAATTACTCATATCACTAAGAATGGGCCATTATCTGTTGAACTTGTACACATTGGCTGTACATTGCGTACAAAAACTGGTGCACAGAATAGGACACACAGTGACACACAAATATAGCAGGCGGTCTGAGGGTTAAGCATACACCGAGCACATATATAATTAAGTCACACTGTGATATCTAAGTTAACACAATGGCTTCAACCTGTACGGCCACCACTGGCCCACCACTGCATGGCCTCCCCCTCTTAGCCTCTAGGTAGCACAGATTCTCGGGCGAGGTCTGGAGACCCATAGGGCTCGCTGTAGTATGTCAGCTAGCCTCTAGGCTAGAGCTTAAGAATAAAAGGAGGAGGTGTATGACCGTGTATCCAAGATCGAAGTTGCATCTTGCCATCTGTGCTGCAATACCCTGAGTGAGCGAGTAGGGCTAACTTTATCAGTATAGACCACATTATCATATGCATAACCCAAGCCTTTATTAGTTTATAACATAAAAGATACTAAATAGTAAACTGAATACATAGCATAACAATATAACATGCATGCAGCATGTAGCACAGATTCTCGGGCGAGGTCTGTCTGTATACCTCGCTGTAGTATGTCAGCTAGCCAGCATGGTTCATATTGGTTGCCATGATCATCCATGATAATCATGGTCTACTACGAGAAACGATGATCATTCTTTGAGACCATGTTTTTTGGTTTTTTTGGGGGTTTTTTTCNTGCGTAATCGTTAAACCAAG